>CATQJA010001278.1:0-69089 GCA_958295435.1 Mesorhabditis spiculigera | reverse complement strand
GTTTCCTCTCTTTCCGCCTTCCTAAAGAAATCGCCCGCAGCGGTTGGGCGGATTTGTGATCCTGGATATGACCAAGCGCGCAAACTACGACTCAAACTGTGAAAAAATCTGGGTGTGAACGGTTGGAAGTACGTTAAATACTTTCCTGAGTTGGTGGCCCGTTGACGTGTGCGCGGATACGAAGTGCATGCAGATGCTCTACACGGTCACCGCCTACGGCTTAAACCCCTTCGATGTTGCGTTCCGCGGCTGCATGGCAGGAAGTCAGAAGGACATCGACTGGGGATTCGTGAGAAGCGTTAATTGTGAGGGTTATGGAACCGCTAAAGCAGTTGAAAACTAAAAAAATGTAGTTCAAAAATAAAAAGTCGAAATCTGGTACATTTAAAATATTAAAATTCCAAAAATTTCCCATTTTTGTCGTTTTAGGGTTCAAATTAACGATCTTGTTAAAAGAATTAAGCGCAATTCAAAGTTAACCCCTTAAAAACGTAATAAAAAAGGCCAATTTCAAAATTTATTAAATCCAAGATTCTCAAAAATTAAAATCGACAGTTTTTAAGAGAATTAGAATAACAGAATAAAAATTAAATTGTTAGCTCAAATAAATCGAAAACTGAAAAATTAAAAAGAAACAAAAAAAATCAGATTTAAGATAAAAATTTCAGATAAAAGTTTAGAACATGAAAAGCATTTATAGTCACGATGTACATGCACGCGTGCGAGGGTCCGCTGTGCAACAAGTTGTCGCCGCAGGAGCTGAAGGACGCCACTTGGGAGGGAACCGAAACTAATGACTCTAATAACATCAGTAACACCGTGATTTAATTAGATTTTATGGAATATACCGAATCTTTTTTTGATCGTAAGAATCCAATAAACCGATTCTGTTGCCTTTGTTCTCAACAATTTACGAGGCAATTTTTCGATTAAATTCCGATTAAAGGCTTTTTAACAACAAAAAAACCCAAGCTAGCTCCCCGCTAAAAACAATGGTTAAAATAAAAATCACGATTAACCAAAATCACCAAGTTTTCGAGAATAATTGGTTCTGGACTGTTAGCGCGAGAGGGATTTTTGCAGCGGGGAAATCACTTTTAATTTTTCCACCTATCTGATTGATGATGATATATAATATATTCGTATAGTGTTTTAGGGTTCTTTAGGATTCCCGGGGGAGATATTCCCGGGGAAACAAATTTTTCGGCGAAAGCCTAGATTTTTGTATAAATTGCGGATGCGTTTCTAAATTGTTTTTAACTATTCCTGTGCATAAAAACTACACACATTTTAACCAAAAAAATGTAAAAAATTAAAAATTAGGTCGAAAAATAGACCCAAAATGACCAAATTTTCGACTTTTTCAAACATTTTTCTAAATTTTTCTGAAAGTTATTCCGCTCTAAATATAGTTAAAACTTACTAAAAACAATTCGAAAACACTTTATATTTGATTACTAGGCCAACCGGGACCACCAGGAAAAAAATTGGTTTCCCCCCCCGGGAATACTTTCCCCCCCCGGGAATCCTAAAGAACCTGTTTTAGTAGTTTTTGTTAGCTAGAAAGTTGTAAGAAATTATACAAATTTTTTTCGAAGAAGATGCAACAGCTGCTTTTTTCCAAAACCTATTCCGAAGCTTTTTCTGTTCAATAAAGGTGGATAAAATGTGGCTATTTCTGCCATAATTAGCTTATAACTTTCGAGAATTGGCTCTTCCGCAAAAACGGTAACCATATTCGGAACCAGCGCAAAATTCTGCACAAGGTAGGCTTGGCCCAAAGGGTCTCTATGTGAGCCGATTTTTAAAGTGAACAACACAGTTGCACAACAACAGACCAGTTGCTTAGTTAGTTCCCCCTCGCGCATCACCGATTTATTCATCTCACAAATGTAATTCAGAAAAAGGTAAGGATATTGGCAATAATGGCTGTGGTGATGGGGATGAGAATGGTGACTATGCTGCCGCCGGCCTCCTTCAGCTCGGCCACTGTCAGGTCGTTGCACAGATCCCCCTCGCAGGTCCTCAGCCAGACGTCTACTGCAAAAAATAGAGTCGCTGAAGCCCAAGCCCAAAAGTTCAGCGGTCCTATAGAGCTTCGTTATAATGCCTCACCGCCAGCTGCCCCTTCTCCCACTTTCTTGTGCACAGCGTCAACTTCCCAGCGCCCATCCCAACCACGCCGCGCGCAATTCCGAGCGTGGAACAGCGTCTTGTGGTCTTTCTCAGCGTGGAACTGGACGCACCTGTCAGACGGGCACTTCTTCGTGGTCCCCTAAAAATGAGGTAAGTTGCTGTAACGTGTTTTTACAGAGGCCGGAAATTCCATTCGAGACCTAGCCTATCGTGTGCGCAAAATTTCCGCTGATTCCGAATTTGTTTTCAAAGTTGCCGAGGAGACCGATTTCAAAAGTTAAAGCTGTTTTTGTTGCAAACTCGCCCGAAATGGTTGATTTTAAATCCGTTTCAAAATTTTTTAGAATATTTTCTGCAAATAACATCCTCGATAGTCTGCCGTACAAAATTATGCTCTTCGGAATGAGCCATCTCACGGAACTGTAACTCAAAATTTTTGTAATTCGACTCATTTTTCAGCCCTGCCATCCCGGCCACACTGCTCTGGCCTTCTGCCCCTTACCCCGATAAAAACCCCCCTTTTTTGATCAGTTTTAAGTTACGGTTCCGTAAGATGGCGCATTCGAAAGCGCAAATTTTTCTACCACTAGGTCTATGTTTATCCAAAACGTATTCTACAAGGTTTTTGGTAAGATTTAAGATCGACCGCTTCGAGCCAGATACAAAAACAGCTGCAACTTTGAAACTGGGCTCATCCGCAGATTTGGAAGACATTGGAATCAGCAAAAAAATTCAGCACAAAATAGTATTAGGTCTCAAATGGAGTTTCCAGCCTATGTAAAACGCTTTACAATAAGGCTGCGCAATCACCACCTGCAAGATCGTGCAGTCCCGTGAAATGGTGGTGATGCCGCCGATGATTTTATCCGACTCCTCGCTAAACGATTGTCTGCTAGTCTGACTTCGACGGCGCAACACTGGCGGTCAAGAAACCCACGTGTTCTCCTGGAATTTTGTTTTGATGAATTCTTCATCCCCTTGCACGCACTGGTAGCAATCCGCCGTGCACACGTCGAGCAGATAAAAGCCTAGGAGGCAGGTGAACAGCAGCAGAACCGGAGCGCGGGCCGACATTTTGAAGAAGTGCGCAAAGAATCCGCGTAACCAGCCGCATTTATGCGTTCGATGCAAATTTCCGGCATCCAAGCAAGCGGCAGTTTTGACAGAACGCGACAAAGCCAACTCACTGAAACAAGTGCCCGCCCGCCACCTATATGATGCACCCGTGCTAGGTCGAATCTGTTTATTCAAGAAAATTCAACAACAGTAACAAAACACGTAAAAGCATGATTAGAGGCGACGTCCGCGATGACCTCCCTTCCTTCGGGTGCTGTCGGACGGGATTGGGGTCACGTCTTCGATGCGGCCGATCTTGATTCCACTTCGGGCGAGGGCGCGCAGGGCGGATTGGGCTCCTGGTCCGGGCGACTTGGTGCGTGTGCCGCCGGTGGCTCGGATCTTGATGTGGAGCGCGTTGATGCCGAGCTAAAAAACAAAGTATAGCATGGATCCAATCACCACAAAATCGCATAACACGCACGAGCACGGTCTCTTTGAAACCGCAAACGCAAGAAAAGTTCATCAAAAAGTACCTGTTTGCAGCGTTCTGAAACGTCTTGGGCGGCGAGCATAGCAGCGTAGGGCGAAGACTCGTCACGGTCGGCCTTGACTTTCATTCCACCAGTGACCCGCACGATCGTTTCGCGGCCTAAATTAGAATGTCAAAGAACGAGCACAGTAAGTTACCGGAAATATCGGTGACGTGGACGAAGGTGTCGTTGAACGAGGCGAAGATGTGCGCGACGCCGAAGACGTGCTCACCCTCGCGAGCTTGCGGGCCCAGGGCAACGACGGGTTGCTCCTCCTTGGTCTTGCCCTTGCGTGCCGGCGCCATCTTCTCTTGTCTAAAACGAGGCAGTAACAAATTTCTACGGATAGCGCCGAACACCAAAGATAATATTCACCGGAAACCAATCCAGTAAAAGATAAGGGCAATGGTTGGAGACCATGACTTTATTCAAAGGACAGTCAAAAGATCAACAAGTATTTATTCGCAACACAAAACAACAATTTAAAACGGGTATTTGTCGGGTTCACCATTGGTTGACCGCGGGGGCTTGTCCCCATTCTTGACCGGCCGGCTGGCCATTCCAGTTGTCGGCGTTGGCCTCGGCCGCCCAGTCCTTGATATCCGGGGCAGCGGTGAAGTCGAGTGGAACCTCGGTGGTGATGGCTTCTTGTTGGACGGCCTCGAATTCTTCGGCGGCTTGCTCCTTCTCGATCTCGGCTGGGTCGCGGAAGAAGTAGAGATCCGGCATGATCTCGGTGTTCTCGATCAGGAACGGCCCATCACGAGACACCTTGCCACGTAGGATGAGCACCTCGCGAGCGAGCAGCCACCACATCAGACCAACAGCCTGCGCGGCCTAAAAGGAAACTAAAAACAATTCTATGAAAGGTTACCTTGTTATTGCACGGAATGGCGATGTCGATCAACTTCAACGGCGAATCCGAGTTGGTGAACGCGATTATCGGCACGTTGGCGTACGAAGCTTCCGTGACGACCTAACAAATACAATTATGAAACATAAAAAAAAGCTTTTTGAATACCTGATGGTCAATTCGCGGGTCGGAGATGATGATAATGCGCGGCTCCTTGAAGTTCTTCTGGATTTGATTGGTGAGCGCGCCCGGGGCGAAACGGCCGAAGACCGGAGTGGCTCCTGTGTGCGCAGCATACTTCATCAGGGCTCGGTGGGCGAATTGACGGGCCGAGACGACGATGACATCCGCCGGGTTCTCGACAGCGGCGATGGCGCGTGCGGCCAGCAGCAGCTTCTCCCAGGTTTGCTTCAAGTTGATGATGTGGGTACCTGAAATTAAGTATTGAAAAAGAAATGCAAAACGCGTTCAGCCCGTCAGAGCTATTTTCAAACACTCAAAAAATGAAAGCATTCCAAAAACACACCGTCAGCGCGTCGTGCGTAGATGTACTGCTCCATTTGATGGTCGACGTTCGTCGTGCCGATGTGCGTGTAGGTGGCGAGGAGCCTCACCACGTCATCCTGCACCAGGCTCGAGCTCTCGTGTCCGCCGGACATTGCTGAAAGCAAATAAAATTGTGAAAAACCATAAAACGAAAGAAAATAGGCCCAGTGAAATGACAGCGCAAAAACAGGGGACTGTCAAGCACAGCAGGACTTGAGCGCGTCGAATCCGGCAGGCAGTTAAAGCTATTAAAACAAAAAATAATTTAAATTTCG
Source organism: Mesorhabditis spiculigera (assembly GCA_958295435.1). Taxonomy (NCBI): domain Eukaryota; kingdom Metazoa; phylum Nematoda; class Chromadorea; order Rhabditida; family Rhabditidae; genus Mesorhabditis; species Mesorhabditis spiculigera. Next base: position 63,690 of record CATQJA010001278.1, on the reverse strand, counting down.
TAAAAAATGAAAAAAAAATTGGGAGAGTTTTAGGATCGAAAAAGGGGAAAAGAGAAACGCGACCGAAAATCGAAAACGCCGGCGCCCGGCGATTACCGTATGAAAGTCCACGGGATTGCTGCAGGCTAGCAATCGTAAGTGCGTAGTGTGTCGGAACGAACTATGATTAAAAAAATTAAATTTTGAAAATACTTTTTACAACAGAATAAAAAGATCATGTTTTAGCTGTAAGTAAAGCAAAGAAAAGTGAAGAAGAAAGTCATGCGCTTGGCCTTCTTTCCTCTCTCCTTCAAGTTGTGGGGTTTCAAGTATGTATTTGTTACTTTAAGAACTTGAAAAAGCTAGAAGTTTTAGTGTTGAAGCGAATGATTCGTTAAAAGAGTAATATCCAGCTGGAAAGCAAGATATTTTTGCCTATTTATCGAGTTTTTGCCTGATTGGAAGGCCGCTAGTTATACTATTTTGCCAGCTTTAATTTCTTTTTATAATGGCTTCTTTTTTACTACTATTTTCTATCTTTTCTGGTGAAAGTAGTGTCATTTTCGCCTCAAAACAACTAGTATTTATGTATTTTTCACCCTTGCCCAACCTCCGCATTTGCCCAGCTCTCGCCGCTTTACGGCAGCCTAGCCGCCTGACATTTCTACTCGAGCGGATACGGCGGAACAGGCCCTCAAGGTTGTCAGGATGCGGTAAGGAGTAGGAAGAGGCAGGGGAACAAGCGCAAAGACGCCCCGGCAAGCATTTGGGAGCGGAGATCCAGATTGTCGCGCATTTATGCCCCTGCTCGCCGCCCGGTGGCATCGGCTTCTTTTTACCCGAATAGTAGCAGACGGAGAGAAAGAGAGTGGCTGCATTTCCCGCCGAGGGCTAACATTAGCCTAAACAGTCCCCCGGCGTGTCGTGTCGAGCAGTTGGCCATCTAGTTTTTGCGTCCTTGCCTTTTCTCCCTTGCGATGGAGTCTGGTTTTGCTAGTGTAGTCGAACGGTATGCTGCGGTGCTGGGTTGCGTTCAAGCGCCTAGATGTTAGGCTTTTCGTTTGATGTTGATCGTGGTGTTATGTCACGTCTGACGTTAGATCGGCTCTGCGCTATCGAAGTTGGCATTGGAAACCAGATACCTATTGGCCGGGGTTCACGTGGATTCAGTCTCATTTCTCTTCCTGGTAACTGGTGAAAAGTTATATTTCCTATGGGATGCGTTTGTAGCTTGTTTTTAGCTACTCCTGAGCATAATTACGTTACAAATTTTCATGTAGAATTCAATTTTAGGTAAAAAATTTGGATTTTTTCACGAGAAATTTTTAGATTTAGACTTTTTGTGATAAGTTTCTACTTTTTTCAACGTTTTTCTGCTTCTACTATTGTTAAAGTTTACTGAAAACAATAGAAAAACGCGCTATAGTTGTTTACTAAGCCAACTTTCCACAGGAAAAATTCGACCCCCCGCAAATACACAAGAATCTCATTTTCTAATCGTCTTTTTGCAACGTTTGGACGTCCTTTGGAAACTACGTTTGGAAACTATGTCCTTCACTTTCTTATTTTTTGCTTCTAAGTCACGCCAAAACCCTCGATTTCAGCGATTCTATGGCAAAATACTTATCACGTACCGTGTTTTCCATTTTGTACACACCACCTGAACCGCACTTATGCAAGCCGAGTGACCGTGGAATTTGCCATTTTCTGCTTCGGTTAGCGTGCTATTCGGCGCCATTTGACTTTTTGTTCGGGTGGGCGGTGTTGTCGGAATTAAAATTTTCTGGAATTCCCGACTTTGGTTTTCGCTGAAGGCAAGTGCTAGGTGGAATGGAATTATTTTGCATGCCCCCCCCCGCTAACGAACCAGAACCGAGTTTAAATAGAAGATTGAACTTTTGTAAAAATCGGGTACGTTTGAAGCTTGAAGTCCCCCGTTCAGCTTCCCCCAACATTTTCCTCCCCCTGGACAAAACAATGGACAACCGTGTCCGGTTCCGAACCCGAGGTGCGATAGTGTGGACAACGCGTTCCGGATGGGCTAATCCGTGTGTGGGGCCCGCTGACCGGCAGTCGGGGGGCATAAGCGTGTGTTCGTTCCGGGCTTCTGTTTCTTCTTGTTCCTCCCTCCTCCCCCGGATAGTCCATCCATGTCTTCGTCCACTCCCCCCGTTTCCGTTGTTTGTATTCCTGTGTACCCATCGCCCGGGCACGAGCCTTGTGTGCGCGGCGGCGCGCTCTGCTGGTGGGGGTGGTGGACGCTCTAATCCTAATCACAGCCGCCTGGTCGCCCTCGGCTGTGGTGCGACCAGCGCACCATTTCCTGTCTCCTTCTTCTTGTTGGTGTTGCGTAACACCCGGGGCTCCGCTCGTCATTTGGTATCTGGGCGGAATTGTTCTTGTTCTTGTTTGTGTAATGGTTTTTTGGCCTTGGACCGGGCCTAACCTGATTCCTCTTTCTTTCCGCAAAGGACCTTGCTAGCCTGCCTGTCTTTTTCTCTCGCACTCGCTGAACTTGATGGCGCATGATTTTCAATTCCGTTTTCTTTCTTAGCTTAGCCCAATTTCTCACCTTTCCCCAGACGTTCTTCCAGTTGTTTTTTTCTAGCTCAACCCAGTTTGTTCCCCAAGGGTCTGTGCTAGCTTGCCCGATTTTTAATGTCGTACCGGCTGAATTCGATGCTCAGACATTTACATTTTAAAATGCAAGTATCATTTCCGGTCCGTGGACTTTTCGAAAATTCCGAGAAAAACACGATAGATCTGCTTGAAATTCGGTGCGAGACGCAATGAATTTGAAGGCGCATCGGCGGGAGCTCGAAAAATTCAATAAAGGCCATAGAACGACAGCTGTAGAATTTATTAGGTTGAATTGACCATCTTGGGAGCCGCCATTTAAATGCAAATTTCCGGGTTCCGCCTCTTCCCTTGCCTGGTTTTGTAGCGGACACATCTTCACCAGCATTTTGAGCTGCAAATTCTCGAGAGTAGCTTCGGGGCTAAATCCCATCCCCCTACCGAGGAGATAATAGATTCAAGGCTGAAGTGGTGGCAAATGGTGTCATTAGCGGCTCTCTCTCTTCCCCCCCCCCTCCCCCCCCCCCCCCCCCTTCTCCGTCTCTCTCGCTCTCTCTCCTCTCTCTCGCATCCATACACCCCTAGGGGAATGTTCCAATCTAATCCTAATCACAGACCTTAGAGCCAATTTCCTGTATCGGGTCATTTCTAGGCACGATTGGTTGGAATTTAGGATTGAGTTTCTCGCCTTGGCATTTTGTCGGCTTAGTTTTATTTTAGACATGCTCAGTTCTTTGATAATCGTAGTCTATTACCATATCTTTGTTCATTAAAGGGACCACGAAGTGGCGAAATCGACGTCGTTCTTCGACCGGGTCTGAACAGCTACGAGAAACACCAATACCCGCATTTTTTTCTGCCTATTTGAAAAGCAAATCTGAACGATGTGACAAAGAGTCGAAGTCAGTGTTTTTGGATTGTCGCGGAGCTGTCGAGACCTAGTCGACGGAAGGGTTGATTTTGTCTTCTCTGTCCCTTTAAAAAGAAGTGTAAGCTGTCAATTTTCTGGATAAGTTCTTTAAGATTCCAGAATCGCGCCTCTCAAATCTCCGGAAACGAAAGCTCATGCTCCATCCCGTCCTTGAACACCTCGATTCTTTGTATACTTCGCTGTCGCTCACTCTCGCTCTCTCCCCTCTCTCTCTCTTTAGTTGAGCATAGTTACGACCCGTTAGTAGTAGCAAAAGTGTCTGTCCGTCCTTCCGTCCGTTCGGCCGACCGGAGATGCGAAGAAAAGAACGCTATGAGGGGATAAATGTGTCAGCCTGAACAGTCAGCATTACAAAGAAGAAGAAGAAGGAAGAGACGAGGAAGGGGCTCCCGTTTAGCACCTCCATTCAACAACCAAATGACGGGGGAGGGAAAGTAGCCCCTCATCTTGAGTTGTTATTAGATTGGTTGATGGGGAGGAAGGGCGTGGGCTATTGGGCGATACTTTTGGCAGTATTGTAGCTCGTACACGCCGTAGGTTTTCCTATTCCAAGGTTACTTTTTGGGAGTAGTAGCTGCGTGGGAGTCTGACTTAGGTTTTTGCCAAGTGTTTTTCAAGCCTTGGTTATGTATGCAAGTGGGAGATTCTGTGGGAATACTCACAACGAGCCTCGCGAAGTTGTAGTAATAGCTAATTTTTGAGGATTTTCGTACGTTTTGGCAGTAAGCAGGAGCTATTGGCTTTGAGCTCGCGAACATTCAATATTTTTCGATGGCTACTTGTCATTTTTGGGCCCAAGGCTAAGCGGTTTCTGCACAGTTTCGATACCTTTGGAATATGTAGGCGCTAAGGAGGGCTGAAAGCTTAGATTCTGACCTCTCAGACGCTCAAAATTTTGGAAATCGCAGCTATAGCAGACTCTACGCCTGTTTACAAACAGATACCATCCCCGACACGATACTAGGGTATATTACGAGATACTGTAGATACAGCTTCCGTTAAGATAATCTATACCTGTCTGAACTTTTGCTCGTCAGTTAGGTTTGGAGCCACACTTTTACACGTTTGTCATAACGTTTTAGGATTTTAGTTTACTACATTTACGTACTTGGACTAGTCTTTTGGTGTGTTCCGGAACCTGGCGTAACTATGCAACCACGATTACAGTAATCCACTCCTTACACTACACCAGATGAGCTCCTTCCGATAAGGCCCTTCTGATACCACGATAAAACCTCCCGAAACGTTCAAAATAAGCAGTTCTAAACGCCGCTGCCGGGTTTTTCTTTCAGAGCTTGCAATTTGTGGTACTACTTTAAGTAATCCGCGCACTGCACGGTACCGTTCCACGTTCACCACACAACGATACATTTTCACGTACTTTTCAATCTGTATGCTGTCATCTTTGTTTTTTTGACGAATTTTGGCGTCCAGAGAAGACGCAAATCCTTACATCATGCCTTACGGTTTCATTCATTCATACCTCGTATTTTTCGCTACGTAATTTGGTGTGTTTCCGAATATTGTCTAGTCCCTCTTCCCCTTGAGCCCATGGTCCGACCGTTGGCCGTCCACCCCGTTATGAGTGTTCAGAGTGTGGTAGTGGAGGGGGCTGATGATAGAATGATGATGATGAGGGCTCTCCATCCATCCCCCATCCGGCCCCCCACCTCACTTCAGGAAAAGCTAGGAGGATAGAAATAAAGCGAGGGAATGGCTGCTGAAACCGGGTGGCTTCCGTTTTGATAAGAATTCGGAGAGAACAAGACGCGAGAAGGGGATCTTATCCGGGTTTCCTAGCGGTCGTATTAACGAGCGCCTCCCTGGTTTCTACGAATACGTGGCATTTATTGGTCATTTTGGGTGGCTACTAGGGTGGGGCTGCCGTGAGATTCACGTAAAAAATGCTAGAAACAGAAATACCTTTCGCCGGTATGGTTGATTTTATGTTATGTTGTTTTTTAGTTGATTTTTTATTTCTAGTAACTTTTTTCTGGCGTTTTGCGTTAACTAGCAGGGAAGGCTGCCAGGCACCTAAAAATTCACTGAACCTGCAGGTATCTAGTAAGTTTTTGGTCTCAGTTTTGGCCCTTGGTATCAATCATTTTTGAGCGATTTTCGCGAGAGGGATACCAGGTTCTGTGCTTCATACACTTCCGGAATCTGTCATATCGATTTTTAGCGTTTTCCAGAGTGTTAATTTTACCGATTCCGATTTTCCGGAAGTGATAGACATTTTTTGAGTTCCGTAAGTTTGATTATACCTAAATAAAGTACGTCATAAATTGTAAGCGAACATTTAGAGCTCCAAAACTAGTTAATTTGGCTTGAAATGAAGGCTTTTGAGCAGAAAGAATTAACAAGTGACAAATTCTTAAAGATCTATGGCTTTAGGCAAATTTGACGAAACACTACGCTATACTGAGATAAAAATGAGATTATCACTCAATAGGATCAGCAGCATGGGATCCAATTTTGATAAGGAACTTGGGTGCGATTTCGCTTGCCTCTTCCTTATTCAAAACCGTGCTTTACTTTTTTTTTACTTATTTGACGAGTTGCCACAAAATCTTTAGGGAATGCAGCTTCCAAAAGCCTTTTAAAAAGTTTAGAATTCCTGTGGACGATAATAGAACTCAAGGCAATTACAGATTATGACTTCAACGGTTGATTTTTATTCATTTCCTGTCTATTTCTACGTTTTTTTTTCCAATTTCCAGCCTCACCGCAATCTTTCCCAGCTTCTCAGCTCCTATCTACCCCGGCTCAAATTCAAATTTTCAAACGCAATGAGTCAACCGGAGACGCTTCCCATACACTCTCACCCCTTCCCTTCGTTTCGCTAATGTCTTTTGGCGGAATTGGGCACCCCTTGAAGGGGCGGAGGCGAGAGAGGCAGAGAGAGAGAGAGAGAGAGAGAGAGAGATGAGAGAGAGAAGGGCATGAAAATGCACCCCCGAAGACTGTCCAAACAACAGCTTCCCCCAATGGATCCGGGGGTCCGGCGCTCTTGGGATGCAAATGGCGATCGATCGATGGGTGCCCTCTGGGGGTGTCGGTTGACATCATTGACCTGTATATTCAAAAAATGTACCCGCCAGCGGGCTGTTAATGGGAGTTTAGTATACTTTTTCTTGCTCCATCGATTTCAATTAAGTTTTTAATGTATTCCCTGGTAGAGCAGAGTTATCCGTTTCGATACCTAGATTCTGCTCAAAAACGAGGTTTTTATGGGTGTGATATTATTAATTGTTAAATGTTTAAGGTACCGGCTTGAGTTATACTTTTTAAGTCCTATCGTCTAAAGTATTTGTATAATATTTTTAATATATCTATTTTTACGCTTTTTTTCGTGCCCTTTCCGGGCGACTCATCCACTCATCCGAATTGACGATATTTATCTCCTAGCGCCCATCTTTATGGCGGTGTTTTTGTTTGACCTTATTCCGCCTGTGAGAGCATTCCGACAGATCCCTCTCACTATGACGGGCTGGCGCCTCCATGATTTGAATAGGACAGGCGCCAGCTGGCTGGTTGCCAATTTTTAGGGTTGACTTGTTGAGGCGCTATTTTTTTTTGTTTTTTCTTTCTCTTCCTGTATTTCGCTCCCGCCTCATTTTAAGGTCGTGGGGGCTTTTCTAGTTTTGTAAAATCGAACCAGCTATCCTGGAAATTAAAACGACTATAAATCTGCCCCAGCTTCGACAATTTCTCGACAGCTACGCGACCATCCAAAGGCCACGACAAGGTCTCCGAATTTTTCTGACCTTGATTCTGCTGGTTTTGTGATGAATTTGAACGTTTTTTTGCATCTAGTGATGTCTAGTTCGATGTTATCGCTTCCCAGTCCCTTTAAGATTAAGATTATATACTGAGGAAACCTTCTAGACTTTCAGCTAGGATTTTAAAGGTGCTAGGAAACACGAAAAACGACCCATCCATTGACTAGGTCTCGAAAGCTATGGGAATGGGCAGGCGACGCGTGCTCCAAATTAATATTTTGATTGCGGGCCATGATCGACAAACCGCAAGACTTCCACGACAAGATTTGGTGCGGTTCGTAGCTGTCGAGACCTAGTCGTTCGATTGGGTCGATTCTGTGGCTTTATAGTCCCTTTAATATCGATATATGATTGGTGATATCTTCCAAATCATAATTCGCCTGCTATCCGCGCCGAAAACCAGTTGTCACCACCCCTTTAAGCTTCACCCCCGCTTCAAACAGTTTACGAACACCTTCGCCCTCACCCTGCCCCGTATTTCAGCGCGTTCGGGTTGTTTGGCCCCGAAGGAGCTGTCGGGCCGCGCCAAGAGGTGGTTGTGGTGTGTTGATTGTTTCGGGTTAGCGCCCCCCAAGCAAAAACCCCCCAAAAAGCAGCTTGTCCACCTCCAGATGAACCCAACCCCTTCGTTTTCTCGTGTTTTTGTATACCCGCTATTTGTCTATGCTTCCAAGGCGGATTTGGTTACAGGCGAACGACGCGCTGCGCGCGCTTTCTAGAAGAGGTCCCAGAAGACATGCGCTGCCTGCTGGGTGACCCTCGAGTGCTTTTCGCTTCCGCGCACCCCGCGCGCGCCTCCGATTCCACAGCACCACTTTTTCCGCTCGCTCAGCCACGAGACAGCCAAACAACGGGGGCTAATCACCCGCGCGGGACCAGGGGGAGCTAAACCAGCGCGGATTATGAGAGGTTTTTTTGTGGAAGAGGAGTGAAGGACCGGAATGGACATGAAGAAGCTTGTTGGGGTTTTGGAGACGATGGAAGTCTGGGATAAGTTATGCTTTACGTACTAATGATACTTTATGCTAATTTTAAGGCAAATTTTAGATATCTCAATTAAGCATCTTAAGTATATTCTAAGATACCGTCGTGAGCTCAAGTTTGGCAACTTCAGAATAAGACCGGGACTTGACTTATTTTAGCGTTAGGGTATCTATTAATTGGGTAAGCGATACCCCCAGATACCTATGGCCTGTTTAACGAATTTATTTGTAAACATATTCTGTAGCAAATTTGAGAGCTTTTACTATTCATTTTTCTATGCTATAATCACACGTTTTGCATTTTGGTCTTGACCAGATAGTCTACCACTTTCGCTTTTGGCCAAATGGCCATCTCCTGAGTTTTTGATGAACTCCTTAAACTTCTGCGGCGAATCTTGATAGTTTTCTTGACGTCTCATTAGTGATTTTTGGTAATTTCGAAGAAATTGGGCGAGAACAATCGGATTATGAGCTTTTTGCCGCCGTGTTAGAACGTTCATGTCTTTTCTAGACTGTTCTCTGACCCCCGGCTTACGGTACTTTTCCTCACCGTCCTCGTTGTTGCCGCCCTAGACGCCTTTTTCCGCCGGGGGCCCCCAAAACCGACTAATCACCCGCGTCGGGAGGGTTGGTCAACAACACCTGTGCTGTCCGACTGTCCTAATCGCGTAGTTCTTTTTTTGGCCGTAACTCTCGGAAATTCTGAAATTTTCATGTTATATTTATTGCGTGGAATTTTAATTTTTCCAAAATGCGCTGAGTTTTTTCGTTAATACTACCAAAAGTTAGTATAACGTAATGACGTAGATCCGCATTCTTCCCCTGAAAAATTCTTTATCTACGCCAACGCGGATTTCCTTGCACGGTCACGCCTTCTCCCCTGCAAGTTTTTCTCATCGGTTAAGCCTTGCTGGAATTTTATCAAAAACAGGGCGTTGCCAGGGTCTTTTTGATCTTTTTCTGGACATGGGAACGCTGATAGTTCCTTGAAGCAACCTGCATTTTCCTAGATTCTTTTGTGTTATTGGAGCGAAATCTGTTCTTTGATTTTCATTTCTTTGTCCACCTAACAGCTCTTCCTTCAAAGCGTCCGGTTACGCTAGGTTAAAAGAAATAGAAAGCTGAAAAATCTGCCTCTACTTTGCGACTAGGTCTCGACAGCCACCAGGTTATCAGCAAAATTCTTACTTCCCTGTTTTCATAGCATTTTTCAAGTGTCTCTTGGTGTTTCACGAAACTGTCGAGACCCAGTCGACCTGATGGGTAGTTTCTGACGTTTCACAACTCCTTTAAAGGGCTAGTTCAACTTTTGGAGCTTGGGCTGGTACCTTGGGAAACTATGGACGTAGGCACAGTGCGCCCGAACAGTCCCCCATTACGGCAGCTATTAGAGATCGGAGAAATGAGAGAGGCGCGGACACAAAAACGCAGGGAGGTTTCGACTCCTGGTCACGGAAATTCTTTTGTTTTATTGGCTGAACTAGCCCTTTAAAAGCCAAAGATTTGCGCGAGTTTCAGCGTTTTTGTCGAACTTTCCGTTCAGCTTCGTTTATCAAACAAAGGGCGTTCCCAGCCCTGCTTTTTCTGTAGATTTTTGTAACGGCAAATAACCAATCTATCGCTTCTATCTGCTCGCCTCACCAGTTTTATTGTTTGTTCTTTTCCGCCCCGATTCGATTCGAAAGGTTTGCTATCAGAGCTTAATCGCTTTTCAATTGGCCCTCTCTTCCGCCCATGGATTTTCCGTTGCTGTGTCTTCGGCAACCCGTATTTAACGCCCTTTCGCGCCCCTTCACACGCCCTCCTGTAAATAACGCCCCCTGTATTTGGCGCCCCCTGTATTTAACGCTCTCCTGTAAATAACGCCCTGCAAAACGAGCTTTTTCCTGTAAATAACGCCCTTTTCGTGGTCATTTGGAGGGCGTTAAATACAGAAGGGCGTTAAATACAGGGGGCGTTATTTACAGGGGGCGCGAAATACAGGAGGGCGCGAAAGGGCGTGAAGGGGCGTTAAATACGGGTTGCCGTGTCTTCAGCATTTTTACGACTGGCTAGTTGATGCCTTTTTTGGGGCATAAAATTGGTGGAGTGACCAGTCGTTAAAATGTTACGGCTACTAGAGCGATAAAATTAGAGACGAGACAAAACTTATAACGGCTTAATTTGATGGCGGTTTTTCAATAGCAATGAATTGCTAGCAACTGATGAAAAATCTGAAATGGCAGTTCTTCTAATATTTTATCATTTAGCTTCCGGTCTGGCTCTATCATTTTCTCACTCTTCTCTCACTCTCTCTCTCTCTCTCTCTCTCTCTCTCTCTCTCTCTCTTTCTCTTCATTCCAATTCCGACGGCGCGTCCTCATAATATTAATGCATCAACTTCCGTATTGCCCCAGGTCTTGTTTTAACAGTCATCAGATCATCTGTGATGCAAATTGCGCTGTTCTTTGATCTCATAATCATACAAACGACAAATTTTTCGGAAAAGCTTTTTTAGCCAAATGATTTTTATCTCTCAAGAAGTTCGGTATTTTCTTATTTTTGTAATGTCTCTTTTCTTGTCTTGGCTATAGAAAATTTACATTTTTCCAGAAACTCCAACCCATCAAGAAATACAGCAAAAACCACACGTTCGATGTCGTCGGTGGACGTCTCGGATTTGCCGAAGGGCTTCTGGGAGATTGGGAATTACCGGTGAGTTTAGCGTTCAAAACTTCTCTCGGCCTCGAAAGTCGTTCAGCAAATAAATCATCTACTTTTCATTTGCAGCCACAACGTGCGGCGCATCAAAGATGGCGTTGATCAACTGGACGATTTTTCAAAGATGTGCCGCGAACGGGCAGAGATCGAGGGGAAATACGCAAAGACACTGCAGACGTTTCATCAGAAATGGAAGGCTCATTTTGAGCAAACGATGACGCCGAGTGCTACAAGGTATAGTAGAGATTTAGTATAGTAGCTTCATGGAATTTAAAGGCACTTTCAAGGCAGCATGAGCTGTACACCAACCGGCAAAAGTTGATCACATTTCTTTTCTTGAACTTCTACAGCGATTTCCCGGAAATTCTGGGCTATAAAATAGCTAATTTACAACGTAATATAGGCAAAGTACATGCTGTTCCGAATTTTACAATTTTGCAGCGGGGATAATTAAGTTTTGCTGTAAAAATTGGCTTGAAGTTTTACCTAAAAAATGCGGAAAAAGTAACGTTTTGGTGGGATGTATGCGGAATTTTTAGTAAAAGGATAAAGATCATAAAGGATTGAAAATTTAAGGCGCCATAAAAAAGAATCCTGCTTATTAAGCTACCGTAAAAATATAACTTTACTTAACTTTTTAGACAATGCCTAACTGACCTCCTGAACGAGAGCGACCATTTGGCAAATTTGCATGCGATGGCGAGGGATAGACTGTGTGATGAGGTCGGTTTATGGATTCTGACCTCGCTTTTTTATAGGCTTGAATCTATGCATTTTTTAGCATCCTTTTAATTGATATCATGATTCAATGCAGCTTTACTAGATCTTTTTTCAGATCGTAAAAACCCTGGCCCTATTCCGCAAGGAAAACCATCACCCATCAGCCTTCAGGGCCCCGAAGGAAATCAGGGAAATCGAGGATGCTTTTGAGAAGGTATGAAAGTTACCTTAATCCCGGAATTATCCGATTTTTAGGCCCAAAGACAGTGGAAGAAGCTACACGAGAAAAATGAGTCGGCCAAGAAGTCGTATTATAACGGTAAGCCTAAGCTAAGCCTGAAACCAAGCCAAAAACCTAGGCCTAAGCCAAGCCTAAGCCAAGCCTAAACATAAGCCAGGCCTAAACCTGTCCCTTAAAACTTGCATCCGAAAAAGCCACATTTTCAGCTTGTCGAGCCGAACGCAGCGCAGCTGTCCTCCTCGCCAACGCGCAGCAAGATACCTCCGTTTCCGTAGATGGCACTCAGAAAATTCGGGTTTGTAGCGTCATTCAATTTTCGTATTTTCCTTTTTCTAGGATCGCTGTGACAAGGCCCACGATGAGGTGCAAAGAACAAAACAAAACTATGAGAAATATTTGGCCGAGATTGAGACCTACAAGGTAAGCAATCGTGGATTAAGATATTAAACTTTGGGACGCGACCAAAATCCCGGAGTAATTTTTAGACGCCCTACATGGAGAACATGACGTTCGTCTTTGCCAAATGCCAGCAAATGGAGCTGAAACGGCTAAAGTTCTTCCAGGAGATGATCCAGGGAACGGAGCACGTCTTGTTGGACTTGATTCGGAATAACAAGTGAGTTTACGTTTTTTTTAATTTTTCTAAATTAGCGCAGCCGAAGTAAGCAGATAGCGGGTTTGAAACTCCATTAAACTCAGAATTAAACTCGAAATTTCAGATTCAACCAATTACACGATCAAATCAACCTGCATCTCCGGGCCACCGACGACGCCGTCCTGAATCAAGATCTGAAGACCTGGAGCCAGGTGTATGGAGTGGACGCGCAAATGCACTGGCCGGGCTTTGAGGTAATAATGACTGAAAAAATAAAACCGCAAAACGCAAAATGATCTCGGGCGGGATCGAACCGCCGACCTTCTGTGTGTTAGACAGATGTGATAACCACTACACCACGAGACCGATGCGTGATAGGGAGAGGGGAGGGTTGACAAGGGAGGGGAGGCCCTACCCGGGCAGGGACTGACTGACTGACAGGCCAAACAGGGATGCCAGTAAGTTTCCAAATCAGCTTTTCAAAGGAAACGGAAGTCGTATATGAAAACGGAAGTAGACTGTAAAAAAATACGTTTATAATTTTGCTATAAAGTAATGATTGACCATACTCAAAGTACCTTTTCAGGAGTACCGTCCCGAAATGCGCGAAATCTCGGCCCGAAAGAGCTCGACAAAGGACAACTCTGGAGGCGTGGTGCTGACACGACAAATTATCAAGGATGAAGACCCACTCCCGCAGCGTACAACGGTGGAAAAATTCCGGCAAATGGACAAGATGTAAGTGACTCAACGAATAGCGGAGTTTTTAAAGTCTTAGAAGTCGAATCACTCACTTTTTTTAGCGAAACCGGAAGTCACAGAAGCCTGCCGGGGAGCAGCCAGAATAGTGATAGTGGAAAACAAGGGGTAGGCTACCTTTTGAAAATTTTCAGGTTCAAAACAAACTTTTTAGAGCAGCAGCGACTCTGACACAAACACATTCGACTCCCAGAAGAGCGGCCAGAAAAATAGAATTAATAAGGTATGGTTTTCCGAGGAATAGGAAATTTCCAGAAGTTTAACGTTTAAATTTGTATAAAATATATTTATTTAGTTCTTAAGGTTATTTTTCGTCTCGTAAAAAATAAAATGGACAATTTCTTAAAGTAACGGTATTAAAAGATGCAATAAAATTTTATTTAAACAATTTAAGGAATGATTTTCAGTTCCAAAAAGCAACAAACAACAACTACCCTCAAGAAAACCGATGGGACTCCCTAAAATCTGCCCAGCACCACCAGCCGTTAAATCAGTCAAATTCCCTGGTTTCGTCCGGTGCGTCCACCCTTCCTCCACAGTCACAGACGCCCGACTCGGAGAAGTTCAGCGAGTTTGATGATTATCAGAAGGTAGGTTGAATTGATGTTCTTTCTCTCTTTATTTCTCTCACTCTCACTCTCTTTCCCAAATACAGTAAAAGGACCAAGGAATTGTACGTTAAACCCTGTGGTTATAGCAACTCGGCACGGTACTCTACGACTACTCGCCAATCGAAAATGACGAGATTGGACTGAAAAAAAGGTGAGCAAGGCTGACCGATCAAAGTGATGCTCGTTAAGCTCACAAAACTACTTAACGGAACCACCAATACCGAAAATCGACCCCTAGTCTCAGCTGGGTCTCGACATTTCCGCGCGGATTTGACACTGAATTAAAAACTGAATTGAAACCTATCGCCTTTATTTTGGGCAGCTTTTCAAAGACTGGGATGTGTATTTTGGATTTTCGCGTAGGCGTCGAGTCCCAGTTGTCTGAAGGGGTTAATTTTGGAGCTTCCGGATACCGTTAAACATTTGTATCCAATTGTAGCTAAGTTAATAACCATAAATTTCAGGCGAAACCATCGAAGTCCTCTCGGAGCCCGACTCACTTGGCTGGTGCACTGGCAGGAAAAACGGGCTTACCGGCCTGTTTCCGGCCAGTTACGTGCAAGTTTAACCTAAAAAATGCCTGAACAAATTGTCTTTTTTTATGTCCTTTTCTGCCAGATCTGTCACTACTCAATCGCTACCATCCGATATTTGCTCCGTTTTTTACTTGACTTTCACTTGGTTTTTTTTTGTAAAATTTGCCATTGTCCAGCCATTAACTTTCACGTAAATTGTAGTCAATTCCCAATGCCCGGCTCCTGAACTATACAAAATGTGATCATATTGATTGAATTCTTGTAAAAATAAAGAAATAAATGTTTTATCAATAAGAAAACACCGTAATTCTAATAAATTACTAACATTTTTTTAAATAACAGGAACGTATCTCGAGGACGAGAACTTTTGACGAAACAGCTCTTGAGCCTTATGGAAATCTTTGAGCGATGGTAGCTTCATCGGGCTGCAGTACATATACTAAAATTAATTGTCAAATTAGTATCCCGTTTTCGCACCCGATTTGCCAATCCTGTTAGCGACTCGATACGGCAGCGATCTGCGCCGAAGACGGAGGTGTATTTTTTGAGAAACTGTAAAACCATGGGTGTAAGCTATAGAAGTCTTACTTCTTTTTCGATTTTCAGCTTCTTATGGCCAATTACTAGTAGATTAAAGACGATTATACCTAAAAACGAATCGATATCGGGGAGTGAGTGAGAGAAAAGAGAGAGCGAGAGTGTGAGACAGAGAGAGAGCCAGCGAGAGAGCTAGAGCTAGATAGAAAGATATTGAGAGAGGCCGTGAGTGAGAAAGAGAGCGACAGCGAGCGAGTGATAGAAAGAGAGACAGACATCAAGAGTGTGTGAAAGAGAATCAGAGATAGTGAGAGAGCGAGAGAGAAGGAGAGAGAGAGAGAGAGAGAGAGAGAGAGAGAGAGAGAGGAGAGAGAGAGCGATAGAGAGAGGGGGAGAGGGGGGGAGAGAGAGAGAGAGAGAGAGAGAGAGAGAGAGAGATGATACTTACCGCTCTTCCGGATAAAACTCTTCAAATTCCTGATAAAAGCCTTTTCAGTAAAAAATTCGATAGGGCAAAGCATGTCATGCTTTGCATCGTTGTAACAAGCATCTATCAGAATAGCGTCAAAAATATTGTCTAAAATGAGCCATCTTTAGGGACTATAACCCGTAAGCTACCATTCCCAAGCGCCAGCTGATCTTTTACGAATTGGACGCCGTCTTGGATTATAATGCGGGAAAGCTTGTCTTCCACAACCTGAAAACGCTTTCAAAAGTGCCATATTTGCATAAAATATTATGTATTTAAGGCTTACATTAAACTGCTCGATAGCCATCGGTTTCGTAGCCGGGTTGATGTCGACCATCGTCACGTTCATCTGAAGTAATTTTTAGACGGTAGCTTACATGCATTCAGAGTATCGATTTTCCTTTCGTATAAACTACGATGCCCTACCGCTCAATAGACTATCGTTGATAAATTAAGTCTAATAACTCGCATTCGGAAACGTGGCCGACACAAAATTATTCATCACCCCACCGCCCAGCCCGATGAAGAGTATATCACCAGCTACCGTTTCTGAATTAAAGCAGTGTCTCAAGGTATCGAAATTAGCTTACCTGTCATCCCCAAGGACTGAGTAGCAAATATGGCAGATATCATCGAGAATAGGTACCCGATTTTTGGGATGAATTTCTTATCGACCTTCCAGCGGCTGGTGTCGGTATTTTCGAGGGTGTACTCTAAAATGAATACAAAAGAGTATGGTGTATATAATTTAACTTCATATACTACTTCCGTTTCCTTTGAAAACTGATTTGGAAACTTACTGGCACCCCTATTTGGGCTGTCAGTCAGTTCGTCCCTCCCCCCGGTACTCCCCTCCCTTGTCAACCCTCCACCCTCCCCGTCACCCATCGGTCTCGTGGTGTAGTGGTTATCACATCTGTCTAACACACAGAAGGTCGGCGGTTCGATCCCGCCCGAGATCATTTTGCGTTTTTGGATTTGTAAGGCTTCAGAAGCTTCGGAGATACTTTTTGCCGATTAATACGTTTTAATTTGACGCTCATTTGGCCGGCGAATCCGGTATCAATTTATGCTGTCGGCACCCTCCGTTTACCCATTTTTCTTGTAAAAAACCTACCTGTTGGTATCAATAACGCCGCTTCCACCAATATCACATTTGCCAGTGTGTTGGTTTCACCACTCTCGCTGGACCGTCGCTAAATTCGGCTGAATTTGCATAATTTTTAAATACCAACGTCTTTCTACCAGTATCCCAATAATCGCTAACAATAAAACACGTTTCCTTCCAGCAATATTCCCCACGAAAGGCTGGGCTAGCAATCCGTTCCTGAATTAGCAACGTTAAGGTAAACTTCAAAACTTAAAAGTTTTGGCTTACCTTGACGATATCAAGAAACTGCTCTCGAGACATTTCGTTTTTGGGTTGGGCCGGAGTTTGAAATTGATAGATGGCGAACATGAGGATGGCAGAAAGGATCTGAAAAGTCGATTTAAATAAATATAACTATCTTCTCGCTCTCTCTCGCTCTCTCTCTCGCTCTCTCTCTCTCTCTCTCTATCGCTCTCTCTCTCTCTCTATTTCGCCATCAACATTTATCTAACGCTTAATCAATTACCACATTAACTACGCAAACTTACCAACAACGGCCATCGCAGCCCCCTTGATCGCATGGCCGTCGCACATTGCCTCCTCTTCTTCACGCAACTCTGCAAAAAATTGAGACGATCATTATTTAGGAGTGAGCCATCGTGATGACTGGCCCTTTCTGAAACGCAGGCCATGTGCAGCATTTTTGAGGCCGGAGAGGCATTGGAGAATTGGACAAAATATTCCAGGGATTCCAGGGGAAGCCGACTATTTGTGGTGGCCAGTGGCAGCCGCCAGGAAAAGCCAATCCAGAATAAAAATTAGGCCAATACTACCTGGCCCCAAGTGTTGGCAGGTTGCCAAATGGTATTTGTAAAGACAATTACGGTTTTTTGTGCTAAACTCTAGCTTTAAAGTTCTATAAAGGGTTAGATTCGCGTGTTTTTGTCAATTAAGACGATTTATAGAGAGCCATTAGCAGCTAGGCTACCTGATCGGGCCCAGTCACTAGTAATGCATCGTGTTCTCCAGAATTCAACATCGGAAGTAGTATAGCCTTGTAAAATGGGGTCCAACTGTCCAGCCTTTCGATCCGGGCCTGATTCCGCTTGCAAAAATATATGCGCACAATAAGTAACCCCGGCTGTTTCGAAGGATCGATTCGAGGCGGAAAACTTTAACAGTAAGTTTTCAAGTATAAAAAAGGTTCTTTATCAACTCCGCGAATTTTTTGGAACGACAGGTGGAAATTGATAGTAGATTTATTAGCACAATTCAGAATATTGATGATTGATGGAGTTCACCCTCAGATTTTTTTCAGTCTTACAGATGACCGTCGGCCTGGCATCTTGAACTGCTCGAAAACCCTTCCGGTTATTTTTCTGAGCGGTGGTTGAACTCCTCTGCAGTTCACCAACTATCCTGGGATGCGATTTCGATTGTATCTTTCAATTCCGTTCCACTGAACGTCTTGAAAACCTTGGTATGGCCTTCTTGGAGTTAGGTTTTTGAGTCTCACCGCGGCCAAAAAGAAATCCTGCAAAGTAAAATACCACATTGTATCTTTTTTGACCTATAGAAACCTTTTGTTGTTGATCCCAAGATCCCCAAATTCCGTTTCACAACCCAAGGCCAACTGAACAAGGGGGGGGGGGGGCTATGTCGTTACGCCCTCCAGCTGTCCTTGCCCGGTTTTTGCATGTTTTCAGGAAGTCACGCGCGATGGGCTGCACGTTTCAATGATCATGGATGAAAATTTGGGCACGTCAACTTCATCGAAATAACGCTTAATCGGTGAAGACAGGTTTTATCATCGATACAGGTCCGGTAAACTCGCCTGTAAGCGAAAATCATCATAAATGAGCCTTGGCACTTCAGATGAAATAAAACTCCGTTAAAACTGCAAATTACGGTTCAAAAATTAAAAAAACCTAGTCTCATTTGATGCAAAATTTCCATACCGAATCGCGGCTAACGCTAACGCAAGGTTCATCTTCCGCTTAAACACAGGAAAACTCCTCTGGAAATGAAAAATTCTAAAACTTAGCTGATCAGCTGGATTTTTGGTAAAAGTAAACTGCTACGTAAAACATTGCTTAAAAGGCAAAAACTGAAAGTTCAAGCCAAAATTAAATTTAGGGCGTTGTTTTTGTCGAAATCGGGCTTAACCAGTTACGACCGGTTTTTCTAGCGCTAGGCAACCATCAAAAAACGCGCTGAAGGGATAGGACTCTTTCGGGACTTTTCAGGATAATTTTAGAGGAACCTGAGCAACCTTTGAGACCAAAAATACCGCTTGAAAATCTCAAAATGCCAATTGATGCACTTTTCCGGTTTTCGTTCCAATCGAGGCTAACCGCTTACGACAGCTTTTTCTAGCTCTCGGCAACCACCAACTTTTCTGGGAAAGTTTCAGGCTAATTTTTAGTTTTTTTAAATTTTAGGCTGCTTTTTAGTTTCTTTTTTAGCTTAGTTTATTTTCAGGTTTTGTAGAGCTCTTCCGACTAAAAAAATCCACTTGGGACCTTAAGAACCGCCACTTTGGTACATTTTACCCGGTTTCCTAATCACTCGCTAATCATCACACTCCCCAGCCAGACAAATCTTTGCCCTGATCTTCCCCCACAACGTGCTCACACCAGATACGCGACGAAAATGTTCGTTTTGCCCCGATCGGCGGTGGCGCCGTCTGCAAAAAAAATGGGACAACAAAAACGGTGGTTGGGGTAGAGAAATGAGAGAAGAAGCACCGGTTGAAAGGGGTCAACAATCGGGTAAAACCCCGTGGACCCCGGTTGGGCCAGCGGCGAGCCCCCTGTTTGCCAACCACCCGGTTTTTTCAAAGCGTTCTTTGCGGGGCGTTTCGTTTGCAGCAGAGTTCAATCGAGCAGTTTGGGTGTTCATCAACTTTTTTGATGCTGTACAGGCTTTAAAAACAGCGAAAAACAAATTTTTATAATCTCCATAGATATTTTATAGGTAGATAGAGAAGTTTATAGGATTTAAGGTACATTTTAAAGGTATGCTGGTTGGCTTAAATAACATAGCTATACGCAAATTAAAGTAAATGATTTGTCATAAGCAGGGTTGGTCACGAAAAGAGCGGGAGCTGGGAGCGGGAGCTGATCTGCGAGCCCCGCTCAAGAGCGGGAGCGGGAGCTGAAAATCCTTAGCTCCCGCTCAGCTCCGGCTCTTGAGCCGGCTCTTTTGGAAAAGAGCGGGAGCCGAACCCCGCTCAACTCGAACCGGATCCTGCAAATCAGATATCTATGCAAATAAGGCAATGCAAGGTCAAAAATATTCAGTTTTATTGGAATTTTGGGAAATTTGCATAAATAACTAATTTGCAGCATCCGGTCGAGTAGAGCAGGGTTCGGCTCCCGCTCTTTTCCAAAAGAGCCGGCTCAAGAGCTGGAGCTGAGCGGGAGCTGAAAATTTTCAGCTCCCGCTCGGCTCCTGCTCCCGCACAGCTCCGGCTCAGAGCCGGCTCTCAGAATGACCAACCCTGGTCATAAGTTTTTTGAACAGTATTTTCAGTGATGCTCGATCGAAATTTTTTCAAACTACGCATTTTTCAAATTCTATATATTTTCCTATGTTATAAAACCGACAAAAAAACCGACGAAGGTAGTTAGCTAACCCTAAATACGTAAAATAAACTAAGATGTCGTATTTCTGGATTTTTGAGACTTTACTAGCTCGAAAAATGGGCCTAGTCGAAGCCATGAGTGGAAAAAAATCGGCAAAAGAACATGTGAAAACCTCTAAAGTCTAACATATAGCTTGACTCTAACTTTAGCGGCGTTTTTCAGCGACTTTTAGATGCCTTTTGATACTGATGCGGATTTCCCACAAAAATTATGCATGACTCACAGCAATTAGCCACAGCTTACCCGAAACACCCCTAAAAAGCGCCTGCCTTTTTGCCCTTGTTTTCCAAATTTCTGCTGACCAAAGCCCACTTCTCACATGCATTTTTACCCTCCTTTTTACTCTCTTCGCTGCCTACCTACATGCGTCCCAATTAAGATCAGCTGATGCTGGCTGCGTGCATGCGTTAATCTTTTTGTTTTTCGGGGATGTTTGCGTGTGTTTTTGCGTAATCCTTTTTCCTTTATTGTAAAAGATTTGGAGTATTGCTATGCCTATTTATTTTTGAGATAGTAAAGCCCTTTTTTTAGCTTTTTCTAATCTGAAATTTGATAGCGATTTGCAGGTTACTTCCAGATTTGGACCCGCCAGTCAAGTAGCCGGCTGGTGGGCCCACCCTAGCCTTGTCAACCCTCACCTCTCCCTGCCGCTCACGGTCTCGTGGTGTAGTGGTTATCACATCTGTCTAACACACAGAAGGTCGGCGGTTCGATCCCGCCCGAGATCATTTTGCGGTTTTTGCTTTTGCTTTTTGTAAAGTTTATCGATTACAGGGTGGCAAACACGCTGCCGAGGCAGGATTTTGTTTTTTTCGACACGAACTTATATTTCTGGAACTTTCCCCCAGGGCTTGCCCTGCCTTAACGGTGTTTTTACTCTAAAATCACTAAGATTGATGGATCTACATACTTTTTCATATTATATTCGCGTTATTTTTTAATTTTAGTATTTTATTTTGACAGACTTGACTTTGTTTTTAATTCTAATATTGTTAAGGTACCTTCATGTAAAAAATAAAATTCTCCGGCTTGGTCTCGGAGAAGCCAGTGACTTTTAAGTAGAAACAAAATCATAAAGTCAGAAAAGCCGCAATTTCTATTTCGTTAATTTGTCTTTTAGTTATTTGTGTTATTTAACAAAATTTGTAAATTTTAAATTCTACGCTTCCTCTTTCGAAATTTTTTACTGGTTTCCGAAGCTCAATTTAAATTTAAATAACCAAATGTCGTTCAAAATGCTGCCACTCAAAAAACGATTAGATCCTTATTCTACAAGAAATCGCCCCCCAGCCCACTAGGATTACGGTACCCTACCCCCTGTGAAAACGCATCCCCTCGAGGGCGCCGTTTTTCTGCAAACTCCCAGGCTTTTCAAACATTCCCCCCTGCGGCTCGCAAAAATTCCCCGGGAATGGTCAGCAGTAGCAGCGCCTCCACAAGAGGCGAGGCGACCCCCAGTTTGTTTTTTGCCTGTGTGTGTGCGTGCTTCGGGGGGTTGTGTTGGTGTGGTGGTGGTGGAGGAGGAGGAGGCACGTGAGCCTGCCCCATCGCGAGCCGGCGAACAGCTCGGGGCACGCGACGCGACCGCAGCTGGCCGTGTGCCAGGGGGTCTGGGCTTTCCTCGGAAAGGCGGATCTCTAGGCGATTTCTGTGCTCTCTAGCTTTGGGTTAGTATTTCGTTGCTGGCGATGTGATCCGCGAGTCTTTGGGACTCACTCACTCTCTCTCTCTCTCTCTCTCTCTCTCTCTTTCCCTCCCGCAGGGTAGTCTCCCTGGGTTCTCTAACCCTGGCGCACTATTTCGCTTCCACTCTGTCCTGCGCCGTTCTATCTGGTCTCTCTCCCCTTCTCTTTCTCTCTCGCTCTCCCTCTATCTCTCCCTCTCTCTCTCTCCCGCACCGACATCCCGCGACATACAAACGGTCACCACCCCGGGTGGCCAGCAGCCAGCAGCCCCTTCCCCACCCGCCCTCTTTGGATCGTGGGCCCCCACCTAAAGGCCCCCCGTTCTCAGCTGATCCACCCCCCGTGCGCGGCTACCGTACCCGGGTCGCATTTTAGCGCCGACACGTCAACCTCCCGTTTTGCCTCGAGGGCACTGCCCCCTGCTTTTGATGAATCGCAAGGTTTTAGGGCATTTTTAGGGGCGTCGGCCTTTTTTGGGCACTAGCTACGGGGGTCAGCGGCCCATTATCCACGGGGCTTTTCAATTTGGTCACGCGACATCACAGCTATTCGTCATGCGCTTCTATGTTTCGTTTTTGGCGAGCGAATAGGAATTAATTTTGGGGGGGAAGCAGCTGCGTTTTTGGGGATGACGAATTCGTTTTGATGTTTTTCGAAAGTGTCCTATTTTGATAAATCTTTATATAAGTTTTTATGGTTCGAATAAGAGTGTTTTAAAAGTGTTTTTTTTGAGTAGCAGTTTCATTTTTGGCCCAGAAAATTTGTTTCCGATGTTTT
This sequence comes from Mesorhabditis spiculigera, assembly GCA_958295435.1. Lineage (NCBI taxonomy): Eukaryota > Metazoa > Nematoda > Chromadorea > Rhabditida > Rhabditidae > Mesorhabditis > Mesorhabditis spiculigera. The sequence continues at coordinate 41,071 of CATQJA010001278.1, read as the reverse complement.
TTTGAAAGTTTGATTTTTTCGGCAACAGTTTCTATTGGTTATTATGGTTAGAAAAAAACGCTTAAAAGGCACGTAGTTTGTATGTAGTTTGATCAAGCGGTAATTGCCTAAAAACCCCTATTTTCACGTATTTTTAAGTGTTTTTGTTAAGTGCATTTTTTACCTCAGAAACCTCGAATTAAATGAGGTTAAATTTGTCATTAATTTAATTTTTTTTGCAGTTTTTCGGCTAATTCTAATTTTTTATGAAGTTTACAAGATTTCCGAATTTTTTCAATTCCGAGTTAGGACTTGTTAAGGTAATTTTATTTTTACGGGTTTTGTCCGCTGTCAACTAATCATTTTTGCAGTATTTTACTCCCATTAATGCGTTAATTTCTACCGTATTCCCCCTGGTGCCACTAATCACACCCAGCACGTAGCGAGTAATTTCCAGCCCCCTCCAAGCCGTTCAAAAAATGCCGAATTTCCGTTAATTTCCTCCTGTCATTCGTCATGCCCACCTTAATTCCCCTTTTTCGTGACATGTCAAAAACAAAATCGTCCCTTTCCTCTTTTTCCGCGGCTCTCAGCTGACTGACCAAAATGCCCGCGAGCTATTTACTTGGAAATCTGAGCCCCCTCCCCTCGGCTTGGCTCAGTTTTTACGGCAGCCACCCACCGCGCCGCACACGGAATTTTGAAGCCAGCCGGGTGCCAGGAAAAACAACGCCTATTTTTGGGACTACCTATTGTTTTTTTTTATTAAAAACGACTAGAATGATTTTTTCAATCAGAAAAAATAGGCGAAACGTTGTCTCTCACGTAATCCAGTGCAAAATCGGAAAAAGTCCCGGATTTTCATGTTTTGGCATCGGATTTTCAGGCCGGTGCTTATTTTTATGGAAAGTAACTTGCGCTAAAAACTTCTCGATGTTTCTAATACGTTTGAAATGGCAGAAGTCACGCAGAACTGGTTCACATTTTTCTTGACTCGATTTGAGTTTGGATTTTTCAGCGGGTCTTGTATTTCCTTTCAATTTTTCGTTTTTGTCTCGTCTAATGTTTTAATTCGTTTTTTGACGGATAAATATGCTCAATTTTTTTGGAAAAATACGGAATCGGGAATCAGATGTCTTTTTTGACGTTTTTAATTTCAATAATTGAGTTTTCACAATTTTCTGAAAATTCTGCATGAGAATTTGGTGAAATTCTTAGATTTAAACTGTTTTACAGTGTTTTTCAATGCTCTATTACGCGTCTAAGATCTGGAAAATATATCGATTAGATTTTCCAGATAGTTTCGTGAAAATCGCTGCGGTCGTCGGGCCCTTCGTGGGCAAGATGATGGCCCCACAGCCCCATCCCCATCTTATAGCAGCACATCACGCCCAGCACGTTCCGCACCCCATACCCGAGAAGCAGCACCATATTACGTGAGTCTATTTTTATTGCATTTAATGGTCCTTTAAATTGCTTAAACTACTATCATCTATTTTTCTGCGTTTTTAATCTTTTTTAATTTGGTTTTACCTAGTTTCTTTTTTTGATATAAGGTATTTGAAATTTTACTACCGTAATCTTGGTCTAATTTACGTTTTCCTGATATTAATAGCCATTAATTTGAGCCGTAATCAATTTCCCCAGCTCTGCAAAATCCCGACGGCCCGCTGCAATCTATCCCTTCCTCGTGTCACAATATGTGCGCTGTAAATTTGGACGTGCCGCCGGGAAATTCATCGCTCCATCTCTCTCTCTCTCTCTATCTCTCTCTCTCACCCTCTTTCTCTCTCTCGCTCTCTCATCTCTCAATTTCCCAGCTGAAATTTCATATCCCAGCCTGCCATTTTCACCAAAAAATTCGGAACGCCCGGAATCGACTGGCAGTCCCAAAAAAATTGCCCCGTTTTCGACAAATCACAATTCCAAAAAACGGCCCACCAATGTCCAATTATGCCGCCAACATGATCGAGCGCTGCGTGGAGCAATTTTTCGGGTTTTTATGGCCTCCGCCAGGCTTTGGGATTTGGCTTTTTGTGCTTGCCCGGCTCGTGTGAGTGGGTGGAAAACAGTGGAAACGGGTTCGAGTTGGTGACTGGCTACTCGGGTAGTCTACGGCGAAACGACCGGCTTTTATGCCTTTCCGTGGGCGGAAGGGATCAAGCTTTGGAGGTGTTGGAAGAGAGAAAATCGAAAAATACCCCAAAACGGCTGAAAATTTTTGCAAATTCCGATACTAATTTTTGCAAAAACTCGCCGTTACTTTGGTTTTTAACGCCTAAAAATAACGTATTAATTTAATTGCTTTCTTGCAGCTTTGGCACCTGACCAACTGCAGTGGAAAGTACAAAAAGTACCGAAAAACAAATTATGCGTGTAGTTTTGTTGGCGTCAGTTTTTCTGTTACCCTCTTTTGGAGCCTTGAGGGGCTTCGCAGGACATGGAAATTTTTTGAGAATTTGGAGTTTTGTAGCGGAAGCGAAAATTTCTAATGGAGTCGAAGCCAAGCCAAAGCTGAGACTAAGCCTTGCTCCATTTAAAAATAAAGGCTAGAATAAGCCTTGCTCAATTTAAAAATTAAGGCTTTTAAAATTACTCCTATAGCTCCAGATTTTTTTGTCGTTACTGTTGGCTTCAAGGCGCCTTTAAAGCCTCCGTTTGTCCGAAATTTGCATTTTAATGCCCCAGCTATTACCAGCCACGTGGGAGCATCCCCAATAAAATCTAGCACCCCCGAAAAACACACGTCACGCTGGCCTGGGGCAGCCACACGTCACTCTCCTTTGGTGGCTATTGACCCGTTGGATCTCGAATAATTGGTGCCGTTCTCTCTCTCTCTCTCTCTCTCTCTCTCTCTCTCCCCTCTCTCCCTCCCTCGCGAGGCGCACCCTTCGCAAAGGGAAAGAGAAAATAGTCCCAGGGTGGTCCCATGACGTCAACATCTACCCTGCGGCCCCTGTGGGGTAAATACCCTGAGGGTACTGGAGTAAGAGGGTCGGCGCCAGAGGGTGGATGATGTCACTCCAAGACCATCCTCCATCCATCCACCCACAGACCACAAACACCAACCGCTAGATGGATCGGCAGATTGGCAAGGAAAGGAGTGGTAGCCGATGGGATCTGGTGTGAATGCCCTGGGGCTGCGACTCGTTTTTGGAGGAACTGTGGAGGTATCAAAATGTTGCGGGTGGCTTATAGGAATAAAAAGGGTTTGTAGCCCAGCCTGACTACGCAGCCTAGCTAAGCCTAAGCCTCACCCTAAGTCTCACCTAAGCGTAGGCCTAAACGTAATCCTAAGCCTAACTAGGGAAGTGCAAATAAAAAACCCAGCAAACCGCTTAGCAAAAATATGGGTCTGATAGAGTCGGCGACGGCGATTCCCAAACTGCAATCAGAATTTGCTAAACGCTTAATACAAAATAGTTATGAGCATTTTAAGTTTTGCACTACGTTCTCCGCCCTCCCTTATGAGCCCCTCCCAAAGAGCGGTGCTCGTCTGTCGAGTGGTGTAGTGGCTAACTAGTAGGCCTTTGGGGCGGAGGGTCTCTGGTTCGACTCCCGGTCATGCAAAACTTTTTGCTTTTGGTCAAAGTCAACAACTTTAGACTTTTTCAAAGTTTCGAAGTCCGAAATTTACATCTTTTAAAATTTTCTTTATTATTGACTGCGTCTAGGCCTGCCTTACGAAAAAATAGAAGTGAATTTTTTTAGTGCCCTATCCGCAAGAGTACTGACACTCCCGCCACCACTGGCAATCAGTTTCATAAATTTAAAAAATAAGAGAACGACCTTTCCGACTTCGAAACTTTGAAAAAGTCTAAAGTTGTTGACTTTGACCAAAAGCAAAAAGTTTTGCATGACCGGGAGTCGAACCAGAGACCCTCCGCCCCAAAGGCCTACTAGTTAGCCACTACACCACTCGACAGACGAGCACCGCTCTTTGGGAGGGGCTCATAAGGGAGGGCGGAGAACGTAGTGCAAAACTTAAAATGCTCATAACTATTTTGTATTAAGCGTTTAGCAAATTCTGATTGCAGTTTCGGAATCCCCGTCGCCGACTCTATCAGATCCATATTTTTGCTAAGCGGTTTGCTGGGTTTTTTATTTGCACTTCCCTAGTAAGCCTAGGCCCAGTCGTAAGCCTAAGCCCACGCTTACCGGAAGCTTACGCTTAAGCCCAAACCTTAGCCTACCATCGGCAAGAAGCCAACCAGTTACGCTATGGAAACATGGTGGAGACGGTGAGGACCCAGGGAGGAGGCAGCAAAGCCGCTTTACCCTATTTTAATCCTAAAACCGAGGTTATTTCAACGCAAGATCTACTCGATTTTCCTTCGATGAAAAATCCATTTTTGAGCACTTTTGATTTATATTTTAAGCAAGAAAACTTGTACTAATTTTTTTTCGTGATTTTTGGGCGTAAAAAGAAAACTAGCGTGCTTTAGCGCTTCGACAGAAATCTCGAATTTCTTTGGCGAGTTATGGCTTAATTAAATAAATCCGCTTTACGTTCAAATTACCACCTTTGAACCCAGCGTTGCTGCCTGTTTTTCCAAAAATTGAGCCCAACACGCTATCCCCTTGCACCCCTTTAGTCACGTTCCATTATCAGATGGCCATTCGCATTGTTTACTCGAGGCGAGAGAGGCAGAGAGGCAGAGAGAAAGAGAGATAACGGGAGAGAAAGAGAGAGAGAGAGCAAGTTTAGAAAAAAAGATCCCAAAAAACTGGCCCTCTTGCCGTATTGCCACAGAAGAAGAAGAAGAACTTTTATCTGGGCACTGGCTGTTCTGCGGGGTTGTTTGTGTGGCTCTTCCCTTTTCCGCTTCTCAATCTGTTGCTCCCTTTCTGCCCGCTGCCGCCTTGGGTCCTCTCGACACGAGAACACGTGGCTCGTTTCACTTTTTATCGTTGTTTTGCAAAGAGCATAGCCCGGCGAGTGGACCTCTGGAAAATATATGTGGGTATTGCCGTTTTTTCCAGGGGGTCGGAGGGGTCGGGATTAAAGGGGTGGTGACATCTGGCAAAGTTGGAAAGCGAGATAATTAAATAGTGAGAGTGAGGGGAGAGAGATAGAGAGAGAGCAAGAGAGTGTGCTAGAGAGCGAGAGAGAAAATTATGCAAAAAGCGAGAGATAGAGCGAGAGAACGAAACAAAGTAAGATATAAAATCAGAAAAAAGAGAGAGCGTGAAAGAGAGAGAGAGAGAGAGAGAGCAAGAGAGAGAGAGAGAGAGAGAGAGATAGGAAGTGTCCGCGATAGTGCGGAACATCTTGAAATAACTATAAAAAGATAGAAAAATGCCATTTTTAAGGGGACGTTGAAGGCAAAAACTCCAAATTTCCTCACCATTAAAAATTTTTGTTTTTTTTTTGTTTTTAGTATGTAATTTAGTTCCCTATTTTTGAAGGATCTCATTTTGTCTAATATTTGCCAGACGTATTTGGCCGGTTTCCAAATTTCCACCTAATTACCAGGTGCCCCCTGCTATAATTGCTATCCTCCAATTCTGAGGGCAACGCAAATCGCTACCCAGTTATAGTAACCACCCGCCAATCCCCTCGAGATCCAAACTACAGTACTTTGCAGAGACGATACTTGATCTAAAAAGGTATGAAAACATCATAAATTACAAAAAATCACATGGTTTTGGCATACCGTAACCGGCCAAGAAATTTTCCCTATTTTGGGTATTTCGGGCAGACTGATTCGATCAGTGTAGCTACACCGCAAAAACGATTCAGCCGGGAGGAGGAAAGTGCATTCTAGAAAAATAGACGCACCGGATAAATCCCTTGGCGGCGGGGAGAGGGTGGAACACGAACAATATTTTCAGGCACGGAAAGGGCAAAAGAAAACGGGTGGAAATGGCAACTTTGATTGGCAGGCCAAAACCGTACTTTTGTGTACTCCTAACGGGTCCCGGAAACGCAAAATTGAACCGAGCGACTGATTTCGTGTCAGCAATCACAGATGCGCCAAATGACGCAGTTAAACCCATTGATTATACTATTTACTATTATATACCATGATTATACCATAGTTGATTGATTATACTTAAGCACCAAGGGGCGCGAAATACAATCGTAAAGGCTGCTGCCGACGTCCTGCCAAGCAAGGGGTCGAATTCGAAGGTTCCCCGTCCCTTAAAACGCTCAGATAGATGTAATAATCTGCTTGAATGACTTGGAATCGACCCCCTAGCTCGGCTAGGACAGTTACCGGACACTTCCAATTTTGCTTATTTTTTAGATCATATCCATTTGATTTTTCCGCAGAAATGAAGTATTTTTACACGTATTCTTATTAGTATAGATTTTAACTATCTAGCTGGGGAAAATCGACCCCTATCTTGACTAGGTCTCGGCGTCTATGTTTAGCACCAAATGACGCTCTTATTGACCTTTTCTGGGCCATATGAACTTGATTTTGATCCAGGATTCATTTTTTTTGTACACGTAAATTGGCGTGTTGTGTAGCTGTCGAGATCCAGCCAGACGGGGGTCGACTGTGGGGCTTCCTATTTCCTTAAAACACAAAGATCACCAGAAGTGGCTCGAATACATTTCATCTTCCTCCAAAACCCGTATTCACAACCTAACACTCCAAAAATTCGTCAAATTGGTATTTTTGGTCGATTTCTGCCTTCCCGAGCCCTTTAAACCCCAGCATCCTGCCTGTTTCCGTCAGCCGTCTTTCCACACCGGATACTGTATCGGCTGTCACATTCAAATCCCAACCATCTCCCCCCACCCATCCATTCCCCCAAGCGTCATCCCGTTACCGTACCCCAACTACCATCATGCGCGCCAAGAATCCGTTTGGCCCCTAGCCAACCCCTATCCAAAAACCCGCCTGTTTTCGGTCTTTCGGTCATTTCGATTCCGGGGGAAGCCATCCGGGAGGAGGAAAACCCCCGGAAAACAGAGAGAGAGAGAGAGAGAGAGAGAGAGAGAGAGAGAGAGAGAGAGAGAGAGAGAGAGAGAAGAGGAGGGTAGGCGCGTGTTTTCTCCGTCTTTCGCCCCTCCACCCCCTTTTCCATAGAAAAGGGCATCTTTTCGGCGGGCGGCAAAAAGGGCAAAACAACAACCCGCCCAGCTCCCCCGGCCCGTAGCAGAGCACCACATCCCACTTTTGACTACCCCCCGAGCACCCACCAACCAACACCCGAAACCTACTATAAATACCTTATTCAAATCTGAAACTATAGTTTCTATTATTCCGCTATACTACTAGGAACAATCACTACAAATTCACTAGACGGCAAATTTTCGGATTTTTTTGGCTCGGGTGACCTTTAATTCCGTGGCGACTTAACTTGTGATCGTACTCCGGAGATCATGCTCAGTTTTGTGGAGCCCCACCAAGAGACGCCCGTGCAGCAAAGGTTTGTATAGCTAAACTCTAAGCCTCTATGGGATTCTAAGGACTATTGATTTGTTTGTACTTAACGTACTGTCGCCATATTATGACGTCGTTTGGTAGTTTTATAAAATTTTTTCTATGTTACAACACCCTGAAATTTAACCCTTTTTTGGAGATTCAGGAAAGACTTTCGAGAAATGCCATAACGTACTAAAATATACCTTGTTAAGAAACCGGTTATGCTCCCATTTTCTTGACCTTTGCACTTTTGGGATGGAAAGGTCATTTTTACCTGAAATGGCTATTTTTATTTCCGATGTATTGCTCATTTTTTACCGAATTTAGCAAAATTTGGACTAACCGGGCGAGGTGGAAAATCTAATTTTCCAGACTTTGGGCTTTCTACTCTTTTGGAATTTTTTTATTGGCTTAAAAAACTGGTTTTCATTTTCTAAGCAATCGAGTGCATTAGGACCACTTTTAAAAATAGCATGAATGTTTTGACGTATTTTACAGTTGTTAAAAGTTGCCAGAGAAAATCATTGATCCTCACACGGCACATTTTCCAAATTTTGTTCAAAGGGAAATTCAACTTTATCGATTCAACATTTGTTTGGATTCCCCCAAATTTTTCTAATTATTACGAAGGTTTCTAGGCGATTGTCGTTTTTGAGGTTCTAATTTTTAGGCAACTTTTCATAAATAGACGTTATTTGCTTGATTTCTACCGGATCATTTCCTATTAAGTGATTTTTTAAGCATTATAGATGATTTTTAGATACCCCGAATTTACCCCCTTCTCCCTTGGCACGTTCCTCTTAACCAAAACAATCTGCGATACCTGTTAATCTCAAATTTACTCGACAACCTTCTGATAACCCCAGTTCCACAAAGCCCTTCCCCCACGCTGCCCAAATATTATTTCCGTCTCCGGGCCGTCAGGAAAAATTTATTGTGTACGCTGTGAAAAGGGCTGTTGGTGAAAAATGAGGGTGGAAATGATCTGTGATCGGTTAGTTGGTTGTGTGAGTGTAGAAAAGGGGGAGTGTCGCAGCAATCGATGAATCGTAGAGCCCAGTCCCTCTTCTCTCTCTCTCTCTCTCTCCTCTCTCTCTCTCTCGCCCTCGCCTGCTGCTCTGGCCCACATAAACACCGCCCCCCAAACAGGCAGCCAGGGCAAACCTTGAAAAACCCTGTTCCACCGCGTTTTTGCTGCATTCTAAATATATTTCTTGCTGTAGAATTTAAAGTTTGCTTATATTCTTCTGCTACTACCAATACTCTTTTTCTAATAGCATTTTGATGTGACCAATGCCGCTAGGAAACGAGGATCGAAAGTAATTTTTGGAATTTTCATTTTCGTAAATTTACGTGCCATTATTTGCATTTTCGTAAATTCATTTGTCTTTTTTAACGATAGCTTAACGCTATTTTTGTTTGTATTTTTGTTTGTACTATAAGCTAGGTAATTTGTATAAAACTAAGCAATCAGTACCGAAAGACATTTCGGATTTTTTTGGAAGATGATTCTTTTCGCATATCGATTTTCATAGCGTAATGCTGATTTTTCTTGTTCTTTATGCCCTTAGAATAAAAAATTCCCTCAAAACATGATGAAAACAAGGGTAAAAATTTAATTAAGTCGTTTCGTATACTAACGTAATACCTATAAAATCGATAGATTTTGGGGCTTATAAGATTATACAAAATTGCTGACATTTAGAGTCTAGTTCAATTGTTTCACAAGAACTAAAAAAACAGGACTAAAAATTGGTATTGTAAATCGGAAAATTGGAATGAAAACTATCGTAAATGGTTAATTTATATAATTCCCCTATTTTTCAGTTACCTTGACGGGTTCCGCGTGGAAGCGTGCCCCCTCTTCAAACAACACCAATGCCAACAACACAGACCGTACACCTGTTTCAACTGGCATTTCGCGAATCAGAGAAGAAGAAAACCGACGAGAAGACCTGATGGATCGTTCAATTATTCCCCCGATATCTACTGCGACAAATACGACGAGAACACCGGCATTTGCGCCGATGGTGATGGGTTAGTTTTACGGGCCGAACATCTAGAAATTTTGACAGCAAAATTGCAGGAAACAATTTAACTGTTTCTGCCAAATTCAAAAAATAAAAAGCATTTATTAATGCTGTTGGAGATTTAACCAAAAGATCCGAGGGCGCTGGGCTGTTTTTTTGGGGCTCATAAAGGGCTTGGAAAGCCGGAAGAATTAGAAAATTAAATGTAAAGTTTCAGGAATTATTTTTCGACATTTCTGCCAATTTTAAAAATTGAAGAAACAGACATAAATAATTAATAGACATACATTATAAATTTATCAGAAAACCTTAATTAAAGCTCAATTTATTACGTTGTTTCCCTATTCATATTTATAACATTTTGTCTACTCAACTTGTGGGCTTTTCCGAGCTAAAAAGGCCTAAAGTCTTTTAAATTACGCTTAATGCAAACATCACTGCAATTCCCATTTTTACATGTATTTTTCGGCTATACAGAACCCGAAATTTAACTTGACTGCACCTTTAAAGCGGATTTTAGAAAATCTATTAAGACGCAGTCCGGAAACTGAGTGGAAAACCAATCAGAATAGCTTTTTTGGGCATTTTCCAAAAAAATACACAGCAAAAACTTCACTTCCAAGTCCCATTCAAAACAATATATTTGGATAGCGCGCTTCCATATAAACAAGCCTTTTCCCCCTCTTGTCCGCCCACGGGCCTTTATTTGCTTTTTTCGGGGCGACCACGAGGACACCCGGGCCCGTTTTGGACTATGGGGGAAAATAACAGCTGTGTTCACCTGCATCGCTAGAATGGATCGTATTTTTTCGGGAAGGTGATTCGATCCAAGTTTTATTAGAGCAGGGGAAACTGTTGACAAAAATGGGGATAAGGGATTTTTTGACCGACCGTGGCGGAGTGTAGTGTTCCGAAACGTTTTAAAGGGGCCGTAAAGTCCAGACGTGTGAAATCGCGCAAGTTACGATGATCCCGGATAAACGGCAAAATTCTTTAAGAAGACGCTTACAACCGATAGCTAAATACGTAAATAGGCGCTGTCGTACCCAAGAGACTGCTGCTTTTCCTAGCGTGTTCGATTAAACTCGTAAACGTTTCACTTTTTCAAAAATCATAACTTAAGGTATCGAATCCGTTCCGGAAAGGCTTTTGATTTTTAAGAAAAAAAACAATGGCTTCCGGAGTTATCAGGTTGGATAATAAATTCTGTCACAATTTTTTGGAATCGCTTGTTAAAGCTGCAGACGTGCGCATATTAATAGTGTGATATAGGGTTTGATAGGTCTCCTCAAGCTCTACCTTGGGTAGACCCTCCTCGCACCCAAAAATTGAGAGTCGCCGAGATAGAGCTTCGAGAAGTTTTCCGCAAAAACCGTACCAAACCTATTTGCAAGCTATCTCTGCATAGAGCAATTTGCATGCGATACCTGACACCAATCGATAGCTTACGAGGAGTAGATATCGATAGATGCTGAGATCATCAAAATCGGAGATCGGATGGCTGAGATACGACCCCTTGAAATTTGGCCCATTTCCTGGAACTTTCCCAAAATCCCATACATTTGGTCAAAATGCGCTCGGTTCTTTTGAAAATCAAGCGGTCAGTTTTGGCTGCGGGCTATCAAATGTATGGGATTTTGGGAAAAGTTCTAAGAAATGGGCCAAATTTCAAGGGGTCGTATCTCAGCCATCCGATGTCCGATTTTGATGATCTCAACATCTATCGATATCTACTCCTCGTAAGCTATCGATTGGTGTCAAAGGTATCGCATGCAAATTGCTCTATGCAGAGATAGCTTGCAAAATAGGTTTGGTACGTTTTTGCGGAAAACTTCTCGGGCCTGTATCTCGACGTCGCTCAATTTTTCCGTCAATTGAGGGTCCTCCCAGAATAGAGTGTTGTGAGACCTATCAATCCATACCTCATACTCCAGAATTGGAAACATCTGCGATTTTAACGAGCGATTTCAAAAAATTGTGACATAACTTATTATCCAACCTGATATTTAACAGCTTGCTTGTGTAAGATAGCCTAAGTAAGGGTTGCGGAGCTTTTGGCGTGAGCGAAACGTCGTTGTAATTTTTAGAATAAATAATATTGTCTAATTTCAGATGCCCCTACCTGCACCGTGTCAGCGGAGACGTCGAGCGAAAATACCACCTACGTTACTACAAGACGGCCCAGTGCGTGCACCCAACAGATGCCCGGGGCCAGTGCGTGAAAAATGGGGCGCACTGCGCGTTTGCGCATTCCCAACAAGGTTAGTAGACTTCATCTAACGTTTTGTTGAATTGTTCGGAACGTATTATTGCGTAGTTGCATAAAAACGGAACGATACGGCTTTTTCATCCCGTAATATTACCATATTTCGCCTCCGATGCATAGCGATTACTGTCATGGTTCATTTAAAGGGCTAGAAATCCAAAAAATCAACTCCCTCCTCCCACTAGGTCTCGACAAATATGCGCCATAGCGAAAAAACAAATCAAAACTCGTTAATTTTTGCTGAAAAATGTTTTAGGTCCGCTAAATTGAGCCTGGTTTAGAGCCGCTCAAATTTGTCTAGACCTAGTCGACGAGAAACCTCGAATCCTAGCCCTTTATCGTTCCTTTAAACCCCAAAATCCAATCTAAACGCGTTTTCAAGACCTCCGTCAACCCCAACACGACACGAGCGAAACGGCGTACGCCGGCTGCCTCGGCGACACTGACGGCCGTGACCGTACTTCATTCGTCATCGATGATCCGTTGTGGCACCGTGGGTTTTTGGACTGTCGTAAGCTTTTTTATAACTATTAGTAGATGATACCTTACGCTGCATACGTACCTAGCAACCGATTACGCAATGAATTTAGGCCAAGAACACGTGCTATCCTGCTACAAAACCGAGCAGTGCCGAAAACCGGCCAGACTGTGCCGCCAGGGCTACGCGTGCCCCTTCTACCATAACAGCAAGGATAGACGGAGGCAACCGGCCGTGTTCAAGTATCGGTGCGTAATTACGGGATATTCTCGGGTTGTTTTTCGGCAAAAACATGGCGAAAAATGGGCGCTAATTACGGTATCTGGGGACGACGTAGGCAAAATTTTTGTGATTGTCGTTTGGATCGGGAAATCACGAGGTTTTGATATTGAGGGTATTTTGGCCCAAAAGATGAATTTTAGACGTCAAATTCCATTATTTTCATAGATGAAATTTTTAAAATTTTCTTAAGGCTTTTCTGAGGGTTTTTCTAAGATTTTCTGATGAGATTCCTTGAATAGCCAGTTTATCAGCCATTTTTCTCAATTGCGAACGAACAACTAAATTTTTAAATATTTTTTAAGATTATTTTAAAACAAATTTCGTGTAAATTTTGAGCGTTTCTAACAAGCGATGCTTTCAATGGTCCTTTAAACTCGACACCAATAGAATTAATGAATTTTTATGGGTTGTGAATTTGAAACCGGATTTTCAAAAGCTTTGGTGATTTTTCGAGAACTTTTTGGCGTTGTTTTGAGTTTCTTGCGACAAAACCAGCCTGCAACAGTCGTTAAATTAAGTTTTTTCAGCTCGACCCCGTGCCCGGCAGCGAAAACCGCCGACGAGTGGCTCGACCCGGAACTGTGCGAGCAGGGCGACAATTGCGGGTATTGCCACACGAGAACCGAGCAGCAATTCCACCCCGAGATCTACAAGAGCACAAAGTGTAATGATATGCTAGAGGTAAGGAATTAAACTAATTAGGCGCGGTAAGGAGGGCAAACCAGCAAAGATTCTTTGTGGAATTCCTTGATTTTCCTTGAGTCGTGTCAAAAAGTATGTATAACATTCCATATTTCAGCACGGCTACTGCCCTCGAGCTGTCTTCTGCGCGTTTGCCCATCACGACTCGGAGATGCACGTCCAGAGGACCCCATACGCCTACACCAGCCAAAATTCACCGAAAGAACACGGCAGCCCGGACTATCGACTTGGCTCCCCGGCCGCGCTGAATGGCTCGACGAATGGGCTGAATTTGAATGGAGGTTATCAGGTTGGTAATACGAGTACGTAGAACACCTTTTAACGGGATATACCAACGCAGAATTTTCTGGTTTATCTGAGCGCGCTGGTGACTTATTTATTTTATAGAACATGGTGAAATCTCGGGCTCAAGCGATACCAAATGGTCGTCCCTTCTCGTCGAGTCGTGACGACTTGATGTCGAGCAGCTACCCAAAGGCACCTGGATTTGAGAGAGGACCACTTTCGGTAAGTTTTGTTGCTCCCCCTCTCTCCCTCTCTCCCTCTCTCTCTCTCTCTCTCTTGCTCTCTCTCTCACTCTCGCCCTCTCCTTCTCTCTCTTTCTGAGCAATCCTTCGTATTTTAGCCCAACTGCCAAGCCGACCAGCGTATCCGAACGTACTCGCTGAACATTGGGACCCTGGATATGGCGAGAAGAGGTAAGTGGCTTCAAATTTTCGGGCTTCAAGGATTTTCTTGGTATCACGGCCCATTTAAACCCACTTTTCTAGCCGCCATGCTCTCCGGCCAGTGGGGAGCCACCCAGGGCGACACCGGCGGCCTGGCCAACGCCTCCAACCTGTGCAGATCCGACTCCGGATTCCATGCGGTGTCGTCGACGATGGAGGAGCTGAGCCTGGACTTGGCCCCCATTGATGAGCACCGGGACACCAACAAGTTTTCAGACATCTTCAGCACGTCATGTAAGTAGCTTTAAAGATTAACCCGCGCTCTTAAGCGCGGGAAACTCTATAAATTGCAGAAAAACCATGTCTTTTTAGTGCCATCCCCGATGAACATTGGCGGACCGGGGCGTGGCGGTCTGCAGATGGATGGCGCGGGCCCACAACCATTCGTGGCTTCACCTTTTGGCCAAGACGGCACCCAAGCCCTCTTCCAACAACCACAGAAAATGATGCACTCTCCCGGGAGTCTACCGCCATTCCAAGGATTCCCCGGCCAACCGAAGCATCCACATGGTAATTTTTAATGGGTTTAAAGGGAACGGGTAGGCAAATTTTGATCGTTATTGGGCCTTGGATAGCTTGTAATTAGCCGAGCTGCCCTTGGGAAAAGGAACACTGCTTTTGGGACAACTTTTGAAGTCTGGCATACCAGCAGAGATTCTTGGGGATGCCTAAAATAGAATAAATTTTATAATTCCAGCCTAAAATTCTCAAGTAGGCAAGCTAGCAGTGATTCATAGGGAAATGATTCAAATATACTGCTAACGCAGATTTTTCGGTCAAATAGAGAGAAAACTAGCAGAGAACCTTGAGGGATTCAGGTTTTTGCTAATCCAATTTTTTCTAGACAACCCAATCCAAGACTACGGCATGACGAACGGCCAGGGAAGAGTTGAAGAGAAACTGGCTGAAGCCCAAATCGCCGCCCAGACATGGAAGAGCAACTGCGACTACTACAAGATGGTGGCCGAGAAGGCGGCATTCGAGAGGGATCAACTGCTGCAACAAATCGAACGCATGCAAATACAAGCAGGACCTGTTGGCCAGAACGTCGACTTCAGCTCACCGCCACCGCCGACTAGCAGTTACAATCTGTTTGGGGTCAGTTTTTGGACTTGACTTTGTTAAACTAAAAGCCTAATCATTCGCTATAAGCGGTCAGGGGCCGGCTAGCACAGACTATTAGGGGAAAATCAATAGCCAGAGCTCCACTAGAAATTATTTAATTACGCGAAATTGTATGAGTATGCTAGCAAAGATCTCTTGGGAAAAAAACAAAAGGACGTCCGCGCTTTTGGAGACGTTCAGGTCATCTTTCTGTTCGTCTTCTGAGGCAGGCTAGCAGAGGTGGCAGGGCAGACTCGCAATAATCCTTGGCGGAAATTTACGCTTACAATTGACTCTGAAAACATTTTTCAAGCGTGGCAAGTTAGCAGGGATCTTTGAGGAAATCCGGAATAACCGTTTATGAGCAATTTCGTGCTATGGCAGGCAGGGTCGCAGAGATTCCTGCCGGAAATACGACGAAAACAATAGATTACGCTATAAAAACTTCACCTTATTCCTTTCTAGAACCCAACCGACGACGTGTGGAAGCCGCTCCCAGTGCCCGATTCTCCACCCCAGAATCAATGACGCCAGGAAAACCTATGTACATAATCTCTGTATCTCACCCCCTCCCCTTCCCAATGCTCTCTCGCTCTGGCCCTACCTGATCCGAAATTCTTAGCAAATTCACTTCCTTCTACCGAAAATTGTTAGCCTTAAAAAATTTTTAACGAATTTTTGAAGGGACAGCTAAGTATTTATGGATTTTTGAAGCTTCCCAGTCCCTTTAAAAATTCAATATGTAGATTTTGTTCTAAAAACTCGATTTGTTGACGACGTAAGCTAAATTTATGCAAATTAGGACCGAAACTCCACCGAAAAGTTATGTGTATATTTTTCTATATGCTAGTTCTATATATTTTCTGTGTTTCTAGAATTACCCAATCTTTTAGCCGCCCACCCAGCGAATCACCCCCCGAAAATTCAAAATCTAGGATCTTTGCAATTTAATGTCGAAAATTTTGTCGAAAACCCTCAAAATTGATCAACCAAGTAGGCGCAAAATTCTAAAAAAATTAATTTTATGCTAATTTTATACCTTATACGCTTTCACCAAACCTGGCTAGCCCCGCAAAAATACCTCCTGATTTTGGTAAATATTCAAATTTATTTTTTCGCGATTTTTTTAAACGTTTTTTGGCAATTTCTGTACGTTTCACACACAACGTTGAACTCGTTAGGCTTTTCAAAATCGAAATATGTATACCAATTTTTATGCTAATTTTTATACTACGATTTTACGTATATTTTTGCGTCATTTGTACAGTTTAGTTGGGATATGTTAATTTTACGATTTTTCCACTATGGTTTTCTGAGTTGTACGTTTTTGTCCTGCGTAGTTCGGAGCCAATTTTGATTTTTTGGACTTTTATACTATTCCGTAATTTGTCATTCCTTGTAGTTGATTTATGATTCATTGATTATACTTTTTGGAAATTCATCTTTTGTTACATAATTTTGTTCTATGCTAATTCTAGTTACGGATTTATAATTTTCAATTCCCGGTACGTACATTATTTTATTTTTTTCAGACTAGTAGCTACGAAAAATTAAGAATTAAAATTTCTGGGATTAGAATACGAAAATCAGCTGAAAAAAAACCATAAAAACGAAACTTTTAATTTTGAACCCTTTTTCAGCTGATTTAACTTTTTAAAGAGATGTGAAGGCAGGAATCTATGATCTCAGCATTTGGGAAAGAATTTCTAGATGATTTTTCAAGCCAAAAATGCGTAAATGACATCTGAAAAACCCATAGAATTTTCGAGAGTCGTCTGCCTATGGATTCCCGCCTTCACAGTCCCTTTAAACCTCTTATTTTCCAATTTTCACCCCTTCCCCCACGCGCGCCGAACGATGAATACGCTTGAAGCTGGTAGCCCACCTAAAAATACTTGTTTTTTCTTTTACCCACACCCCATCTACCCTCCATCATCTATCTCCTATACTTGGCCGAAACGTGTTAGTCACTCTCCAAGCTACCCTTCCTGTTAATATTAATAAACTATTTATTAATGAAAAATGGTTGACAATGCAACAAAGGATATCGATATAAAAACACTCTCTCTCTCTCTCTCTCTCGCTGTCTCTCAGTTCCTCCTCCCTCCCTCTCTCACTCTATCTCTCTATCTCTCTTTCGCTAATTCTGGTTCGCTCGCTATCTCTGGCTAAGTCTAGCTATCGATCGTTTTCTCTTGCTTCCTCGCTTTCTTTTACTTTCTCTGTATCTCTCGCTTTCTCGGTGTCTCGCGCTTTTCCGATGTCTCTCGCTTCCTCGCTGTCACTCGCTTTCGGGCTCTCTCTAGCTGTCTCTCACTTTCTCGGTGTCTCGCGCTTCCTCGTTGCCTCTCTCTGTGTCTCTCTCTCTCTTTCCCCCGCTTTCAACACCAAATAATTGCGCATCTTTATGCCGACCTTAAACCCACAATGCATCACACAAATTTTTGTAAGCAGTTATACAAAACAACGAAAAGAGCGAATTCAGTCATTAACAGGCGGACGAGGCGGTCCCGAGGCCCTCACTTCGTCTCGTACATGTCCTAAAACAAGGATGTATAGGAAAAATACGGCTAAAATACCTTTAAAATGTCGAACTGGACCTTCACGCGGCATTCCCCTTGCGCGACACCGTAGTGCTCGGACCAGGCACCCTCGGCTGTGCAGCCTGAAAATTTGGATTTAAAGGGAGCAGGATAGCGATGAAAAAGGAGACTGAGAATGAACAGCGATAGTGAGGGAGTGATAGAGAGAAAGAAAGAGAAAGTGATAGAGAGAAAGAGAGAGAAAGAGGGAGAGCGAGAGAGGGAGCGCGGGAGCGAGAGATTTCGGATACCTTCCGGTGCCGGGATATGGTAGATGCCGAAGAAGTGGCGCTCCTCGCTGGGCAGCTCCCCGTCTTTTGGTCTGAAATATCGGAATTTGGTGAGGAAATTTACCGATGAAACCTATGAGCCCTTTAAAAAGGAGCGGATTTCCGATTATTCAGCGACGATGGGAAATTGAAAATCATGTCCCACTTGAAGTCGACCTCGATGACCGCCTCCTGCTTGTAGTCGAGTAGCCCCATCGGCGGCCTAATTTTGAACAGATCGTTCCGTGAGCATTTTACCTGAAAATGAGGGCCGTGAGAACGGCTCTTTGCTAGCTTGACAAGCCGATCTCTGTAAGAATGAGAAAAATTCCGCGAGTCTCAAAGCAGCCATGCTAGCTTGCCCTCGCAGATTCCTGACTCACCCTCAAAAGTTGGATGCTCTCTATCTTTCTCTCTCTATCTCTCTCTCTCTCTCTCTCTCTCTCTCTCTCTCGCTCTCTCTATTTCTCTCTTTCTCGCCCTCTCTAAAAATGGCGCTCACTTTAAAAGCCTGCCGATAGTCGCTCTTGTTCCTGAGCTTGAAGGTGGCCTTGATGTGCCCCTTTTGGTCTCGATGGAAACGGATCTGCAACGCTTCTCTCACAAACAGTCTCTTCAGCCGGGACGACTCCGGAAAATAATGGACAATCAAAACTAGTGAATATTTCACTTACTCCGCCCATCGGGTCGACCTGCAGCAGAAATTTCTTCGTGTCGATGCTCATCGTCTGGCAGGGGGTGGGGTGGGGGGGAGCAGGAGGACGGGACGATGGGGGAGAAGGGGTAAGAAATGATCCACAAAAAGGAAAAGAAGCGTTCGTCTTTCGAGGCAGGAAATTCACATATGCTAATTAGTATGATTTAAATCAGGGGATCTCACTTTTTGTCGTTTTTCTTGGGCCTTGCCGGAAATGCAAGCCGGAATGCTTGAATTTTCAAGACCCGTAGACCCAAAGCTCTTGCTCTGGGCTTTAAACTGACCGGACGCACCCCCGTTTCTGGGTACCTAGCTTACCAGATTACGTAACTTCACGGGCCTCCGCCCCACCCGGCCTATTTATTTGACACCTGATCTGGTGACCCCGGAGCGGCACTATGCTTGGCCCTTCTCGATGGCTTACATAAGGAACCTAAAAAGTCATTTTATTCAGCTAAGTCTGAATAGAGTCTTTGCGATTTGGCGTATGTTTTATTATCAAAATCCCGACGGTTAGGGGCTTTAAGTCGCATTTTCTATTTATTCAAAATCACCAACTTTTTTGACGCAAAGAAGTTGTTTTGCAGATGTCACTGAGGAATGTTTACGGCCTAAACCTGGCGTAAACATATTCGACGTTTTCCGCTAGATTACGGTAGTTTTCGACCAAAACCCCATATGGATACGCTTGAAAACCTTTGGTGCGACAAGCATAAACAAAAATTCCTCGATTTCCCAGGCTTACGGTAGTTTTCTCCCAATTTCCCCATCTGGTCACCCCATCCGGGGGCAGAAAAACAGTATTCGCCAGCTGCGACACGCGCGCTCCGCCCCTCAACTGCCATTTACAGCACTTGCTTGCCTTCAATTTTGAGGGTCTACCAACGAAAGTTTTCCGCATTTTTTAGATAGTCTAATTTATATCACAATGCTTAGGTATATGTGTGGCAATGGGAGTAAAACATAGCGCGTAGCAGCCCTTCCAAGCTTACCTAGTCAAGCTTCCGCTGAGCTGGTGACACGAATTCGGCAAAAGATTAGACGTATCCCTTCTTGAATCAAATAGCTGAAATTTTACACAAGGGATCGCTGCTAGCTTGCCTTGTATACAACGCAGTTTAATTTTGACTTGAAAACCTGTTGAACACGTATCCGTCCAGGCTAACCTTTTCCTGAATCTGGCTTTAATACGTTGTTTTACAAAAAAACTCATCATTTACGTCTTATTTTTGTTTACCAATCTTGCTGTTTGTTGATCGGTGTTGTTGCTGCCGTTCGCCTGAGCACCTCGGTTGCCCTTTCGGGACACGATTCAAACGATTCTAAATTTCTTGTCCGATCGGCCAGGGTCCGCGGCACCCTATGAATCATCCAAAAAGACGACTGGGTGGGACAGGAGCTCTTGCTCCGAAAATTATTTGACAGAGCTGATTTTCCAGCGCTCGATTTGCCATTAGATCTTGAAAAATTGAGTGTAACTCTTTTTGCTAGATTTTAATGGAACGGCAGTCCTGGGGCATAAGGTTACCTTCTTTGTGGTAAGCTTTTTCAAACGATTCTTCTATTAATTTATTTTGGTTGTAAATTTTATGGTCCAATGATGCAACCAAAAATTGACAAATGCGCGTATCAATCGGGCGCAGATGCCCCTCTTCAAACAATCATAACATACCCGATGTGCCCTCCGGCATATGGGGGTGCCAGAGACAAGGGGTTGCCGCATTCACTTCAGATCTGCCCGGGGTTTTGTTGGTATCAATTAGATATTTTTGTTTAGACATTTTCATCGATTTTTGGATCCAAATAACTTACGTTTTATGATTTTTTATAATTCATGGAATCCTATTCGTTTTTCGTTGAAGCACTGACCGAATCCGATGTAAGGACAGCGAGATGTGTCGATTGCAAACCTTGTCGGACACCTTAAAAAGCTACCATTTTACGCATGATTTAGCCGTCGTTTTTCTATGACTCACGGCTCCCCTAGTCGAGTTTCCGGATGCAAAGAGCATCGTTTGATATAATCGCTCGATGCTGATACCGAAACAATCAGATTTTGGCGGATAAGCAAAGCGTGCCAAAAGAGAGTGATGATGGCATGAGATAAAAGTTTCCACTAGCTAGGAATCGATTAGATAAAAAGTCTAGGGCATTTTTTGGTTGAAAACTAAACACTTATAAATCTGTTTTTGTTTTGCTTGTTTTAAACATTTTTAACTCTTCTAAAACTCAGATAATATGAAGTTAGACGAAATTAAGCAATTTCAATCCAGTGATCTCCCATCTGCAAGACCCTATTTTTCTTAAGTGCTTTTGCTGTTTTTTTTCATTTAATCGAGCCCACAGTTTTTTGTGATAAAATCGATGCATCCGGACATTTTTCGCCCGCTCACCGCCCCCGGGCTCCATCTATTTCCAAAATATTTGCCGGCGGCACTCTCGGCCGGTTGAAATGAATTTCCTTCGCCAGACTCGCTGATTTGATTCTGATTTCATCTGATGCAATATTATAGCTTTAACTCGAGTTACTTGAGCTTTGACGCTATAAAAACCAATGTAGCATAGTACGGCTCGTGAAATGTGCCTTTTTGTTTACGCCACGATTTTCGCTTGTGTTTTTATGAAATGATGACTCGCTTTGAGTAAAAAAACAGTCTTTTGCCTGGAGTATCTGCATTAAAAAATTTCTAATAATAGTATGTATTCTTTTCTTGTGGTAATTTAATTAAACGAATCTTTCAAATATCTTTATATAACGTTTTTAAGGTTTCACCTGTGTATCACGAACACCTCATGCTGAATGTTCTTCCCGACGCATACTGTTGCTAGTAAGTGAGAGATCAAAGATGTAATTAAACGGCTAAAATTTATCTTTCATAAAAATTAAAAATTTACTTTGGGTATCCAGCAAATTTTTTCGGTTCTGGGCGTTTTGGTCAATAGTTTCTCTTGTTTTAAATTACACGATTTTGCGCTACATATGAAACCCTTAGAATATTCTTTGATGCTTTATCCATTACGTTAACAGAATGTCGAAAAATATCGAAAATCCTGAAAATTCAAGGCCAAAAATGTAAATCGAAAACATTAGAAAAAGGAAAAATATCGAAAAACCACTTTCAAGGTATGGATTTGATTTTTATTATAACTTTCTTAAATTATTATGCGCGAAACGACCCGAAGGGTTCGCATGCAAATTTTGCCGGATTCTTGAAAAATTGGCGTTGCTGACATAGGTCTTTAAGAATGGCTAACGTCAATGTTTTTTTTTAAAGAAGTGCTCTCTCCGAGCGTCCGTATGTACTTTTAGCTTTATCTGATCGTCCTTTAGGGACGGTCGGCACGATGGCGAAGACTGGCGAGGCTGTGGAGGACCATTTGAGTTTGACGCTGAATAAGACGAACGAAGTCCTGGGTTAGTTGGTTTTTCTTTTTTCTTGGAAATACCGCCTCATAAAAATATGAGGTTTTCCTAAAGGTACTTTTTAGACGAAGCCAAGACGCTGATGAACAACGCGGAGAGCTTGATCCCTTTTGTCCAGGTATTTTTAAGCTTAAATTATCTCAAAATTCTCAGGCCTTCTTGATCGCCCTTGCCTTGTTCCTGCTTGCTGCAGCCCTGCACTCGATTTATCGGAGTAAGTAAAAAACTGACGCTAAATACGGGAATAAAAGTCATTAAATAAGTTAATCACAAATGCTAGGAGCCAAGTTTAACCGGTTATCAAGAACGCGAAATTTCAAGCCTTGTTTTTAGTGTGCGTCGACTTCCGGTTGGCCCGCAACGTGATGGGGCACAACAACTTGTCGTCAAGGATGTTGGAGGAGGTTAGTAATGCCGATGAAAAAGACCTTCTCCATAGAATAGGATCAAACGCTGCGCGCTTGCCCTATAGACGCTTGCAAAGAGAAGAGTTTTGTTGTCCTTCGGGGCGTAGCGTATTCGTCGAGACCTAGCTAAATGGAGGGTTGATTTTGGTGCTTCCAGGCAGCTTTAAGGAGCAGTTAAGGCGCCTAGAACCACAAAATATTCCGTTTGGCCCGCGACACCCGACGCGTGAGCTGCGGGGCCTTAAAGACTGCTAGACTTTCTTGCTCTCGACGGAATTTCATCGTTCTGGCGGTCTTTAAGGGGTGATCGGGCCACGAGGCCTCGCGTTGCGTGTCAAGTTGCGTGTCTCGTTGCAGCAAATTTATCGGAAATCCATAGTTATATCTTGCGAATTCCTTTAACCAGCTGTCCTTTTCCAGAACAGCCGCCTCCACCGTGTCCTCGAAATGCAGCGCGTGGCCATCGAGAAGGGCATCCTGGCTGCGGGTGGAGTTTTGCCTCAGGACCATAGGACCACTTCGAACGCCTCGACCGGCTCGGCCTCCAGCACCACCAGCAGCCTCTCGGCCCACCAGGCGAACCTCGTCAGGCCAAAAATCGTTGTCGATCTTGAGGATGTTCTCGATAACCCTAAGTTCACCAAGGCTCAGTTTGAGTAGATGCACAAACTGAATAATTTCTTCAGATTCTCGTCAAATTTTTAAGAACTTCGAGTTCAACAAGTTCATTTTTCCTTTGCCTTGCTTGCTAAACTAAATAATACGCAAAAAACTGTTCTTTAAATTCTTTACGTTTCCTTACCACCACGGGATTCACTGATGAGCTTCATGACATGAATTTACTGCTTTTTTTAATCGATTTTTCTCTACCAACTGTCCTCAATTCTTTACTGGCAGTGTAACCATTCTCTAACCAGCGCCCAAAACCCGCTTCGCGGGCCTTGGGCGCTGGAATGCGGCCTTTGCATGAGAAATTTGACTTTCCGATATCTTGGGTCCTTCCTCCGACCAAACCCGCGCGTGCAACTTGCAAGAATGAGGAAATTTGTATTTTTTGGCATTATGCAAAGTAGCCTTCCCTGGCGCCGGACACACACACACACAAAGATACGCGACCAAATTATATAAGGTAGGATTTAGTTTGTAGTGCAAAATCTGCTTTTCCATATCCATGACTGTTTCTGTGTGCCTTACTTGGTTATAATAAACGGTTTTATCAGAGTTGAAACGCGGCACGTTTGCGTAGAAATAAGCTAACAGGATAGCATAGCAAATCAAAACGTCTTTTGGCCTTTAAAACCAGAACTTTTTTTTTGGAAACTCGACATTTTTTTTGCGCTCACCATTTTGAAACGAACTCGAAAACGACATTGGTTTTCAAAACAATAGCTTTCACCTATTCGAAAATGATCCGGACAAAAATGAATTTTGCGAAATATAGAAAATTCGATAATCCGCTTTACCTAAAACGAGTTCTTCGAAAACTTAAATCTGATTCATACCCAACTGTTTGAAAGGATTTGAAACAATTGAAACATTCGAAAACATTTAAAACAGACTCGCAAGATGCTTTGCGAAAACAAGATTTTTAGAATAATGTTCAAAATCGTTTCCTTTCCGAATGGTGATTTTCTAAAGCCACTCATGTCAATATCTGTAACTTGGCGCAGATTGTAGTTTCGTTGTATCGTAGCGTAGTGTACTACCAAAACTGTTACCGCCCCTAATTGAACTGATTGGATTTTGTATAGTGCTGTACGATTTTAGTCAACATTTCTACAATTTTTACATGTTTATCTCCTTGTGCAAATGGTTCAGGAAGGACACGAAACGAACATACACGAATAGAAAAAATGGAAAAACACGCAAAAACGCACGCGAAAAGAGGCGGTGCGCCGCGCGTGGGGGTGATGAGCAAATCGATAATTGGTATACGCGTAGAAAAGACAAATATAGGAAAAAATGAAATATATGGGGGTAGTGAAAACGGGATTTTTTTATATAGCATGGTGGGGTACGTACCTCTCTCAAAAATGGACAAAGAAATGTTATGTACATCGTGAAAAAATCGGACAAAGATTGACTTGCCGTAGGCGGCTCAATTTTTAAAATTCTAATGATTTTAAATCGATTTAAAACTTGGGGCACGATATTTAGAGCGCTCTTCAGCCAGTAATTAGTTTTTGGAAGCAATTTAGAGCATTTTTAGATATTAATTCTTGTTTTTTTAATCTGTTTAGAATTTCGATACGCTATTTAGAGCTATTGTTGAAATTTAAATGATTTTTAATCGATCGAGGACATTTTAAATCGATTTCGGGATTTCGGATTTCGATCGGGATACGGGAGTGGACAATTTTCAGTATTTAATTAATTTTTTAAACATTTTAAATTGTATTTTTTGACACCGAAAGACAGTCGCCGGCATTTTGGGGGTAGACGGGGGATCACAATTTGCGCAATTTTTTTTTTAGTAATGGAAAGTTTTTCGGGGTTTTTGCAGCAAATTTCATAGGGGGGATACGGTGTGTGAAAGCCAGGAAATTGGGCACCAAATAGGTATAATGTCAGTAACTCAAAGAAAAACACACCAATAAATTAAAGGGACGGTGAAGGCACGTGGGGTAACGAAATTCACAAAAAGAATAATTGCGATTTGGCAATCGGCCAATTCGCAAGAAGACCCTGTATGGAGCTAGGAGCCGCGGGAGCTCAGAAAATGAGGGCCACAAGCGCTTTTTTAGGATTTCAAAGGGACTGGGAAGCGTAAAAAAATTTTCGCATCTGGATTCCAAACTTCTCAATTTTAAGAAACGCAGAAAATCTTAATTTTTTCAGGTTTTAGAGGGCCGCAGACTTCTTAAAATCCCGATTTTCCGGTTTTGGATTTCGAAAACCCGCCCTTTTAAAGGCATCGACAACCTCCAAAAAATCTCATAGATACGATATTCAGATATATAAATTTGCAAATTTTCGTTGCTTTTACACCTTTTCCTCCAAAATCCGAGCCCCGAAATTTCTCAAAAATATTTATGTTTTAGGGTTGACCGGATTATATGGACCGGCAACTCTTGGTTCTTTTAAGGGAATTTCGAGCCGGATTTTACAGCGAAAAGCGTAGAAATTCCAAAAATATGCAAATTTCAACCTTTGCTGACTTGTCGGGAATTTTCTAGAGTGAAATTTAATATTTTAATCTTTTCCGATCGTTTTTGTAATGAAAAACTTGTGAATATTTAAAATTCTATCAGGCTTAATTTAAATTAAGTGAAACTAGGTGCTTGTGGCTGGCCCATTGCTGAAAACCCGGGTAGCTTGGCTGATTCGGGGCCGGGGCTGGAGGGGCTTTTGGCGGTTGAGGGGCTACCCGCGAGTCGAACGAGTGATTCCGCATCGGGCCCTGGCCAACGCCCTGAAAACAAGCGTTTAAAAAGCGAAATTCAATGTAGTTAATACGTTTCATGGCTAATAAGTTAACAAGGTTTTTGATAAGAAATATATGGCAATCTAGATAATTTACAAAGTCTTTAATGTTAGTCAATTTTAATCGTTATTTAAATAATCCCTTTCGCCAAAAAAACTTAACAGTTTACCTATTTTTTTGCGCGCTAATTACATCTCAAAAACTCACATTCGGATGGTACATGTCGTTCGTCGAATACGAAAAGTGGCCTCCGAAATTTGGCTTCGTTGGGTCGTTGTTGTCCCGGCGGGTGTACTGTAAAAATTGTCGTATTTAGGGCCTTAAAAGGTATCGAAAACGGTCCAAAATAATATAAAATTATTACTTTAAAAGTTACACTACATGTTGAATTCATAATACTATCAAAAACCCATAACTTACGTCAATCTGGGGTGGCATCTGCACAGCGGATGGCCCGGGCATTTGCGCGTATCCCATTTGCTGCTGGGCATTCGGGTCCATCGGCTCGCTCGTGTCCATCTGCTGGCTGCCCCACATCTCCTGCGCGTATCGGGCTAAAACAAATAATTTAGCGATTTAGCTACATATTTCAGCTTTAATTTTTTGCTTTTCGATTCAATGAAATTTCCTAGCTTTCGAAAAACTGCTCTACTTACCGTCTCCTGAGCTTGCTGGACTTGTTGGGGTTGTGGTTGTTGCGGGGCGGCCATACTTGAGCCCTGCTCCTCCTTTGTCTTCTTCAAAAATGGGTGTCGCATCGCGAAATGCGGGGATATCCTCAGTTTGGGGTCATAGGTGAGCATACGCTTTATGAGGTCCTGAAAGGTTTGAGATTCTAGTTGTCTCACTTTCTATCGCCCTCTCTCTCGCTCTCTCTCACTCTGTCTCTTTCTCCTTTTCCCTCTCTCCCTCACCTTGAACTTGCAGTAGTCCTCGACAGAGTGACCTGCTTCACCGGCTCGCCGGCTATGTGGTCCTCCACTCGTTACACCAAGGATATCATGAAGTTTCCGGTGGCCGGGCGGCTCGTACGGCTTCGTGTAGCTGCCACGGGCTCTTTTACAGTAGTAGACACCATCTGAAAGAAGGCGGTATAGTTTTTGACGCGTTGGGACAGGTCGTTTTGGATCATAGTTAATGCTATCTCTGGTAGGGAGAGGAATCGCTAAATCCAGGTATATGGGTACGTAAGGTATCCTTCCTTTCCATACACTCACCTTCAGTCTTGTCGAAATACTTCTTGGTCTTCGGTCCCTGATCCAACATCTCTTTGGGCGGCATCCCCAAAACCTCGACGATCTTCATCATCTGGTCCAACTCGGAGGAGCCGGCGAAGAGCGGCTCGCCGGTGTGCATCTCCACGAGGATACAGCCTGAAAAAATAGATCGTAATTGATTGTAATTCGTTGACTCTATCCGTTTCCAGGACTATTGTAGCGGCGCGTGCTGTCACTATCCCTTAAACGGGTCTGGGATGGTTGGATTCGTCCCCTCTAAGTTGACTAGGCCTCAACAACTACGAGATACTCCAGTTAACGCTTTCCTGGCGACTTTAGAGGCCCGGAATGTCGTTCAGCGTATTGTTTTGTATGTATAACTGTCTAGACCTAGCTAACGAAAGTATCGAATTTCGTGATTATTAAGATCCTTAAAGGGATGGTTAAGACAAAAATGTTTTGGCTATGGATTTCTGAAAAATTTCCCCTCAGATGCAACACGCAACACATTTCGGAATGGAACCGTAACCGGACGCGTCGAGTGTGGCGCTCGCGGAAAATTGGTACGACGCGCCTTGCCTGTCCCTTTAAAATGACAAATTCTGCTAAACCCTAGAGTCTCCCCTTGACCACCTCGGTCTCGATTTCACAAGTTTCACGTTTTTCCCCGGTTCCCGTGCCCTACCCCCAAACTCGTGACTCATATTTCCTCGAACTATCAACTCTTTGTCTCTCCCTCTGTCTCTCTTTCTCTCCCCTTCTCTCTCTCTCTCTCTCTCTCTCTCTCTCTTTCTCTCGCTTTTGCAAGTCCAAAGGCCCGAACAGCTGTGTGCCCCGAGGTAAGCGAGGTGCAAAAACTCGTCTGTTCCATCACGCTACAGGCGACACTCTTTTTTGAGCAGAAAAAATCATAGAAGTTGGCCCCAGTCGAACACTCACCCAGCGACCACATATCGATTTTCGTGTCGTAAGCGATGCCGAGCAGGATTTCGGGCGACCGGTAGAATCTGGAAACTTTGGATTTTAGAGCTTCAAGCGTGGGGTTTTGTGTTTCAAAGCCAAGTAAAAAAATAAAGCTTTTGAGCCCTTTTCATTGAATTTTTCGTATATATCAATTCCTCGAATAAGAATATGATAATAAGATCAAAAATAAAAAGCAGAATTAATTAAAATTCTTACCTCGACTGAATATATTGGTATATCCGATGACCGGTCTGGCATGACGACCCAAAATCGATAATCTTAATGGCGGACCGCTTCGGGTTGCAGAGCAACACATTCTCCGGCTTCAAATCGCAGTGGATGATCGACAAGTCGGGCGTGGACAGGAAGAGCAGCGTCTTGGCAAGTTGCTGCCCAAACTTCCGCGTCAAGTTCAGGGAGACACCTCGGAAGTTGGTGTTTCGCAACAAGTCGTAGAGATTGTAGCTGAGCAGCTCGAAGACGAGGCACAGGTGGTTGCGATGGACGAAGTGGGACTTGAGTTGCACTGAAAAAAGGCTATTTTTAGGGACAAAATCTGATTCAAGTTTTAGAAAAGCTTATATTCCCAAATGATCTCTGTTAGGTTGCCTTCGTATTTTTCATTTTCTTGCTATTTGATCAAGCTATGTTAAAATAGCTGTTAAAAAAGATATTTTTAAGGGGGAGTTCGGTTTTCAAGAAAGCCGAAATCGTCACAAAAAATCTCTGCTAACCTGTTCCTTTATTTCTTGCATTATTTTTATTATTTAACTTAATACTCTTAGTATTGTAGCAAGAATAGGCATTGAAGTCTTGGAAAATAATTAAAATTACGCAAAAATGCTATTAATAAAGAGTAGCAAGGAAAAAACTATCAGATGAATATCAAATAGTTCTAGTAAAATTTTTATTGGTTACTGATATTATATTTAGTATAGAAATAGTATAATACGCTTAAATGCAAAATCTGATGACGCTAAGTAACTTACCAATATTATATTTCCCCTCCGAGTCATGTCGATTCATCATCTCCAACAGCCGAATCTCAATCTGGGCCTGGTCGAAGAACGTCTTCTTGTTTTTGATGATTTTTATCGCCACGTACTCTTTTTCGACCTAAAAAGCATCGTTTCTAACGTCTGTTCTATTTTTCTTACCTTATCATATGCCTTCGTCACTTGACCAAACGATCCCTTCCCAATCGGCCCCATAATCAGGTATCGATTGTTGAAAAATTCGCCCTCCTTGACGATATAGTCGAAATTGACATCGTCGTAGCCGTCGTTGTTCGGGCCGTTACTGAAAAAAATATATTAAAATGAAATTCATCTTTTTAATTTTCGTTCTTATTTCTTTTGATTTATTATTAATTTGGTTAATATTTAATTAATTAATAGGTATATTCTAAAAATATTTTGTTTTTACGAATTTTTAAAATTAGAATTTTAAAACTGCAGGTCTGTTTAATTATTCGTATGTTTTTATCTTAAATTTTTCATTTTGGGATTTTTCAGGTTCTTGAGATGTTGGAAATGTCATTTTTAATTTTGGATTCTACAAAAAATGGTTCTGATCCCCACTGTACACCACCAACAATCCTTCAATTTTGACGTGTTTATTTTCTTAAGCGGTCTGCTTTTGTTGTGTGCATTCCCCGCGTTGATAACCAGCTGATTTTAAGCCCCATGGGGGGGGGGGTCCCGACCGGCCGGTCGAGACAAACGAAAGTCCACATGGCAGCATGTTTATTTACGCGTGCGTTTGCTGCTGCTGTTTCCCATCCCATAACATGGCTCGAAGGGGAAAAAGCCGTCTGTCCGTATGTCTGCGCTTTTTGTATAGTTCGAAGCTCTCTCTGTCTCTCTCTCTCTCTTTCTCTCTCTCTCTTTCTCTCTCTATCACCCTCTATCTGCTTGAGAACCAGATGTCGTCCTCAAAATTGAAGCGCAAAAGCGTAAAAGAGGCTTTTCGCGGAATGGCTCCCCGATACACTACGCGTAATTACAAGTGGACTTTGTCAGAACAGCGGATCAAAGTGACAAAAGCTCTTAAAGTGGTATTTGCGCATTAATGGCTGCTTGACTAGAGACCACAGGGCTGCGGTCGTTTATGGAAGGTATTTTCTGATCAAAAACCCCAAAAGTGTGGATTCTATCGAGCCGTATGAAACTTAATTACGCTCTAACCCGTTCTGTAAACTTTATTGATATTAATCACTATCTAACTAAGATAAAAATTACAGAAATCTCAACATCTTTAAGATTTTTGGACAAGTAACATTAATAAACGCTCGAAGGCGTCCAGGATTGAGCAGAATTACGCATTCTGAGCGTACCACCTAGATTTTGCCCTTACTAGGGAAGTGCAAATAAAAAATCCGGAAAATCGCTTAGCAAAAATATGGGTCTGATAGAGTCGACGACGGGGATTCCGAAACTGCAATAAGAATTTGCAAAACGCTTAATACAAAAAAAGTTATGAGCATTTTAAGTTTACAGCACTTTTCTCGCCCTCCCTTATGAGCCCCTCCCAAAGCCGGGTGTCCGCATGTCGAGTGGTGTAGTGGCTAACTAGCCTGCCCCTGGTGCGGAGGGTCTTTGGTTCGGCTCCCCGGTCATGCCAAATTTTTGCTTTTTTGGTCAAAGTCAAGAACTTTAGACTTCTTCAAAGTTTCAAAGTCGAAAAGCCCTTTCTCTTAATTTTTAAATTCATGAAACCGATTACGAAGTGGTGGCGGGAGTGCAAGTACTGCCCTACCCGTACGCCCGTACGGGAGTACGGGTAGGGCACTAAAAAAATTCACCTCTGTTTTTTCGTAAGGTAAGCCTACACGCAGTCAATAGTAAAGAAAATGTTCAAAAATTTAAATTTCGGACTTCGAAACTTTGAAGAAGTCTAAAGTTCTTGACTTTGACCAAAAAGCAAAAAATTTGGCATGACCGGGGAGCCGAACCAAAGACCCTCCGCACCAGGGGCAGGCTAGTTAGCCACTACACCACTCGACATGCGGACACCCGGCTTGGGGAGGGGCTCATAAGGGAGGGCGAGAAAAGTGCTGTAAACTTAAAATGCTCATAACTTTTTTGTATTAAGCGTTTTGCAAATTCTGATTGCAGTTTCGGAATCCCCGTCGTCGACTCTATCAGACCCATATTTTTGCTAAGCGATTTTCCAGATTTTTTATTTGCACTTCCCTAGTTAGCGATTTTCCTAAGTACACCACGTTACTCTTTGCGATGGTCAAGTCAAGTCGTACGTGCTTCTACCGATGACTAATCTGCCCACATCTGGGTTTGGGTTTTTGAACGGGTCACCCTACGCGTAAAAAACCACAGAAAGAGGCCCAGGTGACAGAAAGGGTATTTCTGGGGTGACTAACTGACTCGTGGGCGATAAACTGCCGGAGGCGCTATTTTAAGTACGATTTTAGCAACGGATGGAGCTATAAAATAGTCTACTAATCATCATTAATTATAGGTTTACACTTTCAAGAATTTGAGATAATCCTCAAATACTCACCGACTAGCCCGTTGCCTCGCCGACTTGTTCGGGTCGAAAGAGTTCGGGTCCTGGTGGCTGGAGTGGGCAATTGGGTCCGGGATTTGTTGTAGGGGCTCGAATCTGAAAAAACATGATAATCGGCTTTAGCTTTAGGTTTAGCAATTTATCTTATTTCTAAGAGCCATTGAAGCTCTTTAAATTCCAATACCCTCAAAACGTGATTTTCCAGCTAATTTTCCCGACTAGCTTGTGTTTAGCTATGCTTTTGATGTCCTACATTTTGTAATATTTCGGTGAAAAGGGCTTTGGTAGCCAGTAGGCTACCAGAGCTCCCGAAGTCAGCAGCTCCATCAGTCGAATGCGCGCCGAGACGAGTTTTAGAAAATAGACTAGCAGACGGAGAATCTCGGCAATGTGACTAAAAGTCAAAAAAGTTGATGTGAACAAGCGAGAGAGAGAGAAAAAGAGAGCGAGAGAGAGAGGGAGAGAGATTTATCGAAATTTTACCATCTTAAAGAAATCAGAGATTTTTGAAATGTTCGAAAACGGGGGTTTAAAAAGAGCGAGTGAGTGAGAAAAAAATGAAAGAGAACGAGCTAGATAGAGATATAGAGCATGAGGGAGAGAGTGAGCGAGACCCAGAGAAAAAGAAGAAAACAAGTAATTCTACCCAAAACTATAGCCATTATACAACCCAAGTTCAAGCCCTCTAACCGCAGTAGTCATTTTCTTAATGGCTCGTACAGAATGGGGACCCGTTCCCGTGCCGTTCGCCGGGTCAAATGACAAGCCCGGAGGTCCTGTTGGGCCCTTAGGCCCGGCTGGGACCTTGTGAAAGCGGGCTCCTCCCATCGTGCCTCGGGACACACACACTACGCAACGCGCCTCCGGACAGCGCTTTTGGAAAAAGTGGTACTATGGACTTGAACTTGGTGGGGACGTGTGACTGGGGAAATGAGAGGTTTTATAACCTTAGGATGCCCTAAAATAGTGCAATTAGCTCGTTGTAGACGTCAAAACAAAAAAAAAGTAACTTTGAGAAGACTTTAAGCTTTTTAGTACGTTTTTGATGAAATAGGTGCATTACGGCAACGAATATTACATGTCATTACATTAAGATACTGTAAATACAGACCTAGGAAAAAGAATTTGCCAGAAATGCAGATAGTTTTATCAAAATTGCCGAAGGTTTTATCAAAATAGGAAATGTTGTTGACTAGCTGCCAAAATTGTGGAAAAAATGTCACCTAGTTAGATCTAACTAGCAGGCCTAATTGCCGAGAGCGGTCGCCCTGAAACGCCCCATTACACGCACAAGACCACGCCAGTGTTTTAGGGCCCAGGAGGATGGGGCAGCTGACAAAGGGGAAGAACAAGCAGCAGAGGAAGAAGGGGATTCCGGGAAATTAGCCGGCACTCAATCTCACACGCTCTCTCTCTGTTTCTCTCTCACTACTCTCTCACTTCCTCTCTCGGCTACTAGCTCGACAAAGCCCGGTCACTACTCATTTTCGGGGGGATCTGTGTGTAATATTTACCTTGTCACAGAGAGAGTAGTAGGTTTTTGGAGTGCAAGAAAAGTGATGATTTTTATTATAGGTTTGAGACGCTTGCAGAGATTACTGGGGAAGCTTGCAGGGGGACAGAAAGGGAGAGAGAGAGAGAGAGAGAGAGCCAGAGAGAGAGCGGGAGAGAGTGAGCATGTCGGTGAGCATGTGAATTGTGCGAGGTATCTAGAAAGAGAAACAAGGAGAGAGAGAGAGCCAAAGAAAGAGAGCGAGAGAGAGAAAGAGCGAGCGCCAGAGATAGAGAGGGAGAGCAAAAAATTCTAGTTTAAAAATCGCATTGAAAGCAGAAACCTCCGCGAAACCTTATATACCCCCAAAACCAGCCAAGCGATACTTGTTTTTATGCTAAAACCGGAATTAGAGATTCAGTACTTTTCGACCTGCCTCCTTCAGGGTACTTTCCGTCCTTCAAAAATGATAAGCAGAAATTTTGGACCAAAACCCTGGAGACGACAAGTCGGGGCAGAAAACAGAAAATGCCCTGAACTTTCTACGACTCCTAGCAGTTTAAGGGAGCTGTTTGAGGTTGGGCTCAAAAGGGGCGGACTCGCAACGTTCCCTCCACGTAGGAACGGCCAAATTGAAGCCCGTTTTTTGGAGGCAGACTATTGAAAAAAGTTTGTGTAAATAGACGTTTCCTCATTGTGGCTAGATTGGGGTTGCAGTCAGATCAAAATTTTTCGTTGTAAAGGGGCTAGGAAGGCTTAAAATCGACCCTTTTTGATGGCTGGGTCTCGACAACTACGCAACGCACCAAGACTTACTTTTCTAAGCATTAGAAAAAATGAATTGAGGTGTAATTTGGAGTCGAACATAGCTGTCGAGACCCAGCCAACCAATAGGGGACGATTTTGGCGCTTTCTGGCTCCTTTAAAAGAACGGGAAAGTCATTTTTTAAGGTCTTGATGTTATATAATCTAAACAAATTGGCATCAAAAACTGCCAAATTGGCAAACGCGAAATCACGGGATTTCGTCTGTGGGAGCCGTGTGCCCTTTCGTTGCCACCGCCCTCTTATCAGATAAGTGACAGATCTGCCCCCAGCCGGCCGGGGCGCCAAATAGAAAACGAAAGAAGTGGGGCTGGTCCTCACCCTCTCAGCTGACTCTTTGAGCGCAAAATAGCATATGGCAACTAGGACGACCATATAAAGCGATTTTTCAACGGATTTTCAGGTTATAATAGCCTGTGCATCAATGAAATCTCGCAAAATCGATAAGATATTTGCCAAAATCAAATGATGTTCTAGCATTTTTAAAGCGACTGTGAAGCCAAAAACTCTCACTTAAGAAGTTTGAAAGATTGCTGCACGCATGAAACTTACAAAAATAGTATAATTCATGTTTTTAAACCGAAGATCTATCTAAAGGTCGCTTTAAAGGGACGAGGAAGGCAAAAAAGTCAGCTTAAATTTCAAAAAATTCTGACCTTAAAAATCTGGACAAATCGCCATAAATAAAAATTAATATTTTAATTAGAACATCGATTCATGATGCCTTAAAAAGGCAAGAAAGCCAAACAACGTCATTTTAAAATTTTCAAAAAAATGTGGAAGTTATAAAATTTTGAAAAGTCAGAATTTGGATTTGAAGCAAAAATCCTTACATGGTCGGTTTAAAGGATGTAGCAACAAAAAATGACAGACCTTTACTTCTGAAAAACATATTTACCCAAAATTCACTCGAACTTGAAGCTTGCTGACTTTAAATTCCCTTTTAAATGATACCCAGAAATTTTCTACTCATTTTGCTGCACCCGATAAACCCCCGAGGAAACCTACTTATGCTGCTGCTGGTAGATCTGTTGTTGTTGGAGCACATAGTCATTCGTCGGTTGCATATGGGCCTGTTGCTGTTGTTGGGCCATCATCTGCTGCTGCTGTACTTGTTGCTGTTGTTGCTGTTGCAGGCCGGAGCTCTGGGGCTGCTGCTGCTGTAGCTGTTGCAGCTGTTGGGGTGGTGGTTGCTGCTGCTGTTGGGCCATCGATTGGTGAACACCTGGAAAATCGTTTGTAAGAAAATCGCGGAAATCGGTGCGACCAGTTACTCTAGCTAAATCCTAATAAATTACGCCACGTAATTCGAAAATTCTGAGAATTTGCCTCTAATAGTGTCAAAATTGGCGTAATAAGTTACACCAGGTAATTCGCCACAAGCGCGTTACTGGCAAGGAGAGCTTTTCAGGTTGAAAACTTAGTCTCTCTGTTTCTCTCTCTCTCTCTCTCTCTCTCTCTCTCTCTCTCTCCCTCTCTCTCTGCCTCTCTGTCATTTTTATCTCCGACGCGCGCATTTTAAAGGAACCGTCTGACTATGGATTTCGGTAGACACGATTCGCAAAAGAATTTTTGAAACTCTAATACGCAACGCGTACGCTAAGCTTTCTACCCGCTAGCGCTCGCGTCGCGTATCGCGGTCACAGTCCTTTCATCAAATCCAAAAAAGTCCAGTCTACCCTTGACCCTCCCTTTAAAGATGTTAGAAAGCTGTGTAGTCGACCCCCAGGATCAACTAGTTCCCGCCAGTTACGGCCCGCGCGTCCGCCTTACCTGTTCCTTTAAACTCAGAATTTTGTCATTTCTATGTAACCTACCAGAAGCCGTGGGATGAACAGCCTGGTGCGCATCGTGACGCCGTTGCTTCCGGGCGTAGAACGACTAAAATACCGAATTATTGAGGCCCATGTTATGGTCGATTTTTCGAACCCTTTAATTTTTTTATTCTTTTACCAACTCCAGACCAATTTTCAAGCCCCCTAGTAGATGCTCAAACTCACACAGCAGAACCACCGGTTGTAGCGCATAATCAAGTCACGGAAATCCAGCTTTCCGCCGAAATTTTATGCGCATTTCGAGGGAACTAAAAAACCGAAAGAATAAACCAAAAACAAAACTGAAAAATGTGAAAATTGTAAAAATTAGACATTAGACATTCGACGAAGATCATGAGGGGATTATTTTTGAGTTTTAAGTGGACCGAGAATGCCGGCAGCGGCAATAATCCGAAAATCGACGCCGGAAACGACACCTTTCTAATGGGTCAAAATATTGGGGCGGAAAAACGGCTGGAAAGCGATCAGGGCTCGTGGATTCACAGCATTTTTGATCTAAAAGTGCGGTACGGATTTTGCAAAATTCTAAGTCGACATCTGCATTGAAAATCAGGATTAGGCGCTCAACAAAAATGTTTGATTTTACGAAGTTTTGTCATCGTTAGAGAGAGAGAGAGCGAGAGAGAGAGAGCGATAGAGAGAAAGACAGCCAGAGGTAATGACAGAGACAAAATAAATATTGAGAAGGATTGAGCATGAGAGGGATTGAGCATGAGCTAGAAAGAAAGCGAGAGAAAGAAGGCGAGACGAAAGGGGAGGGAGAGGACGAAAGTGAGCGTAAGATAGAAAGCATGAGAAAAGCTAGAGAAAACGAGAGAAGGAGAGATAGAGAGCAGGAGAGAGAGGACGAGAGAGACACAGATAGAAAGGGAGATAGATAGATGGATAGAGAAAGAGACCAAGAGAGCAGACAAAATCGAGATATACCGAGAGTGAGAGAGAGAGAGAGAGAGAGAGAGAGAGAGAGAGAGAGATAGTGAGAATGAGAGTGAGGGCGAGCAAAAGCCATCTATCTTTCCTAAACCATGGCGTGAACAAAACAAAACCACCCAAAATATCGTCAAAATCCACGCCCAAAAACGTCTGGTTCCCAGACAATTTAGTACATTCCAGCCCGCGTCTGCAAAATTCCCAAAATGTCCACCCGCTCCTAATTGCAATGCGAAAATTCAAAAAATTCGCTGGCAAATCCTATTACGAAATGAGCCGATTGACGCACAAAAAGCGACCAATTTAAGCCATTTGTACTGGTGACGAGAGCGACCAGGGAAGGAAGAGCTGGATTTCAGCTGCATGTCCCCCCCTCGAAAAGAGAAAAGAAAATGGGTGGGGGCCACAAAATGCGGGCACATCTGGGCACCGCGGGGTCTCCTGTGGCCCAAGGGCCCTTGACTAGGCCACCCGCCGGATATTGCCAAAACCTAGGGGGAATTCCGGTCGGAGGGGTGGGATTGCCTTTTGGATGGACCCAATTAGCACAAAAGAATCTAGGTAGGCTAGGTACATCCCGTTTTCCGGTCCGTTCTGGGCTATTGTTTGGGTGATTTGAAAAGGGCAATTAATTTTTGGATAAGCTAATTGGAAAAAAGGGCGGATTTAACGATCTATAAAAAAATTGAGTTTTAAGGTATCTTTTTACTACAACAAAAATCCTGTAACCTGCTGCTTTTCTATCGCGCACAAATTACTAAAAATGGAAAATTCTGCCTTTTCTCTAATAAATCTTGAATTACGGTGTTTTTCCTGTTTTTTCATGTTCCTGGCCCTGATTCAAGGTTTCTGTTTTTGGATTTTACAGAACTTCCGGTTCGCTTTTACGCCTAGACCAAAATTCTTAAATCAGCTTTAGCAAATTGGGGCTCTTCATTAATCTACATCTTTCTACAAAATGGGAAAGGACGGATCGTAAAACTGTCGAAAACTGTTGCTTGCGCAACAACGGAACCCTGTTTTAGCATGTCTATGTAAAATATTCCATTCCACCCCAATTTCCGGGGCTAGCCCATAGATGGAACGCAGCTGTTCTGTTGGTTATGGAAGGACCTGGGGAGAGAGAGAGAGAGAGAGAGAGAGAGAGATAGAGAGAGAGAGAGCACACGATTTCCGATAGATAGCTAGATAGAATAGCCGGGAATAGGGCAAAAGGGGGGAACGCCGGATATGAATAGGGGGCTGGTTTGGTTGGGGATTGCTATGGGGCAGTTATGAGGTTGAGGTATCGCACC
Source organism: Mesorhabditis spiculigera (assembly GCA_958295435.1). Classification (NCBI taxonomy): domain Eukaryota; kingdom Metazoa; phylum Nematoda; class Chromadorea; order Rhabditida; family Rhabditidae; genus Mesorhabditis; species Mesorhabditis spiculigera. Next base: position 3,236 of record CATQJA010001278.1, on the reverse strand, counting down.
CCCACTGTCCCGCCGGCTGAATTGGGTCATGCTATGCTTGACCGGGGGAATTCACACCTCGGAAAAATGAGATAAATTTTTTTGAAGTTTTACACGGCTCGGGAAAAGCGGAAAAAATATATAGGCGAGGAAATTTCGAGTTGTTTGTAAATCGGGCTCCATATACACCACCCTAACATCAGCGTAGGCCGCCCGGAATCGACGACATCTTTTTGCGCCGCACTCCAGGAAGAAGTATAAACAATGACCGGCGGGGATTAAAATACACTACAGAGAAGTGGGGTTAGAAAGTAATGAAAATTGATACCTTACGAACGTTAAGCTTGATAAATAAAGCATTTGATCTGTATGATAGTAAAGGTACATAGCGATATAGAAATAATGAGAGAGGGAGAGAAAGTGAGAGAGAGAGGACGAGAGGGAGGGAGAGAGCAAGCAAGAAAGCGAATTCAAGTTTTAGACCACTAAATCCTCTAAAAGGCCGAGACCTCCGAATTTTTTAAGGTTTCCCTACAAATTGGATCAAAATTTTGTGCGGCTTCTTTAAGAAAAAATTGGAATGGAAAGACTACGAAAAATGTATCGAAAAATGTGAAATGAAAGGTGCGCAAATCCCTATTTCCCAAAATTTCGAATGGCGCCTAAAAACACATCTTTTCGGCCGTCGAAAACGGTCTCTTTCGCCAAAAAAACTTAGTCATCCGCTTTTCAATAGAATCTTACAGAAAACAGCATGAAAGCTGAAAAAAACCACTCGACTTTTCCATCAAAACGCCAACAGGAAAGCCGTTCCCATGGGTTAAGGGGGGCCGGGCCACAGGAGTTTTGAGTGATCCCGCCATGCGCGAAAATGAGATTTGCCCCGGGGGAGGGGCAGGGGAAAGTTTTTTTTTCTTGCCCAGAAACAAGGGGAATCGAAAAGCAAGAGGCCCTTAAGTTTTCTGACATTCCATCAAAGTTGGATAAGGGGGGAGGGGGCTAGAAGAAGCCGGGGAATCGGAAAAGCGAACATCAAGAAAGTAGGAAATCTGTGTGCGGTAAGCGCAAAGATGTCTACGATATACGTAAGGTATCTGTAGGTGTGTAGGAGGTACATCAATGAATACTTGAATGGTACGTACATACATACATCAAATATGATACGTAAAGTATGCGTGAGGTCAACGCGAGATCTACGACGAGCAGCGTCCATATGGTTTCGTTACGTACTCAAAGTACCCCAGCGTTCAGAAGATATCGTAAATTCAAAAAAAAGTTGTGAGTCACCCGGTACAAAGCGTAATCTGGTACGATAAAGCAGCGTACGTGCTAGGTTAGTGAGGACGGGAAGGTATCGCTTGGTCAATGCATAAGGTATCACGTTAAAGGTATCAGCACTTACGTGACGTAAAGTAACGTCGATAAAGCCTCGTAGCGTATGTAAAGTATTGTAAAATTGCGTAAGATCCATTTTTAAAGTCCTAGGATTAAAATTCTGATAAATACGCTACTAGCGTTCAGAACATGCCATAAACTTTGAGCCCTAAAGACCAAAAATCCTGCCGGGAAGAGGGGGGATATTGAGCACCCTTTCCCCTTTTGCTCCAGCCTCTATTATCCGATGCAGAAATCTGCAGAATAAGTGCCCGATGCAACGAAAATTTGCGTCTACTCCATAGCGCTGATGTTGGAATTTTGACGATATGTTTTTAAGAATTTTTAAAAACACATTGGTTGTTAAATTTCTACCACTAAAACAAGGAATTCCAAGAATGGCCAGCGCGAGACGGCCTATTAGATGTGGGGGTGGTGGAATGTGCTTCAACAAGTGGGAATGAATTCTACAATGAGGATCCGTAGCTGAATTGCTAAAGCTAAGACTTCATGCTCAAAAACTAACAGCCGAGCCAAGCACAACATGCCCATGACCCGAAATCCGCTTACGCCGTAAAATGAGCACTAATTTGCGCCGTGAAACGAACAGCTTGCCCCGGGGGCGCCCGTTAAAATTTACAGCTTTTCCAGCTCCGGGTCGCCGAGATTTTCGAACAAAACAGAACCGGCTTGCAATTTTTTTTAAGGGATTTTTGGGTTAAGGGATTGGGCGTCAAGAGCATGGATAGGCAATTAACGGAATTCTCCGGACATTCGATCGGACGTGCTGAGTTCAGAAGCGGAATTTCTTGTTTTTGAGGCTGGTCTGTGGACCGCTAAGTGTTCAGATCCGGAATTTTCGGTATTTTGGACATTTTCTAAGCCAGAGGGACTGACTGTCACGAGTACCGCTACGGAATTGGCCAACTTCTGCAAATTTCCGATTTCCAGAAAGGAACGTCCAGAGTGTGACCGTCAAGGGTTTAGATCCGGAATTTTCGGATCTTAAACTGTTACTAACTACGTAAGGCTACGTTTTCAACGCCAAGAGTATCGCTACGGAATTGGCCAATTACTACTGATTTCTGAGTTTCAGAACTCACGTCCAGAGTATATATACGGACTTTCAAAGCTTCATTCAAATCGACGGTTTTTATGGGCTACTGTAGCTCGTGAGAGTAGTTGCCTCACGTGATCTTGGTAGCAAAAAGAATGAAATTTGAAAATTCCAAAGTTACGAGCCAATTTTCACGATGATTTCATAATTTCGGAGCTACAAAATCCGGGCCGTTCCCACGACCGGCCGGGTGGCCCCGCGAAAATAATGAAAATGTGGGGGGGTATTTTCTGGGTATTATTTTTTGTCGTGTATTCGGGCATGGGGGAGAGGGCGAGGGTGGAGCTGGGGGTGTGAGTATATCGGAATTGGAATTTCACCCGTCTAACTATAAAATTTGGAATAACGTGATAAAGCGGAGGCGAGTTTGAAGCTGTAAATAGTAATAATCAGTAATTGGCTAGCTTTTATAAAGTATTAATTGTTAGACCTATTTTAAAACTTGTTAATTGCGAAAGAGTTTTTAACAAAAAAAAGAAATTTTTTCCTCGAATAAAGTCCATAAACCTCAAAAAATCAACTCAAATCACCTAAAAAAATTCCAATTAATTGTTGGTGTCTACCCCCAGTGCCGCTAGGAGTACCACAAATTTTGCGGGGCCAGATTAACGGCACCGCCCGGGGCGGCAAAAATTGGTTTTTTACATGGAAATTACGGTCACAAAGCGGGTACGGGAAAATTATTTGGACGGCTATAAAAATAAGATGTTTGATCCAACATAAAATTTCGAACAAAAACTTTTAAAAAATTGGCTTTTCCACGTAT
>CATQJA010001277.1:0-40569 GCA_958295435.1 Mesorhabditis spiculigera | reverse complement strand
GTAATGCTCGATGGATAGGAAAGAAAAGTACCCCGACCATTCAGTCATATCTATTTTTTCTGCCCGGAAATATCTCCCCCCAGGGTTATATCAGGGAAATACGGTATATCCCTTTCAGAAAGTTGGTTTTTACCCGGCTTATCCACTTATGGTATTAAATGCTTGCACTCGCATCTCAAGGCATGGAATCCCTTGTCCAGAGCTTTCTCTGGCTCACTCTTTCTCTCTTTTCTCACCTCTCTCTCTCTCTCAACTCTCTGGCTTTCTTTCTCCTGTCTCATGCCACTGCTCCACTCCACGCACTCTCTTTGGCTCTCTTGCACTCTCCCTCTCGCTCTCTCTTTGACTCTATCTCTCTATCGGTCTTACACCCTCGCTATCTCTCTCGCTCCCATTTTCTCTCTCTCTCTATCGCGCTCATTTTCTCTATGGCTTTTTCTCCTGCTGTCTCTATCTCTCTCGCTTTCTCGCTTTCTCTCTAGCTTGAATGTGCTCAGTATCTCTCGCTCATTGAAAGAATTCTTCCTATCTCTCGCTTTCTATCTCGTTTAACACAAATTCCAGCTCATCATTCCCTCTCTCGTCTGTCTATCTCTCACCCCTCTTTTTTTTTCTCTCTCTCCCTCTCTCCCTCTCTCTCTCTCTCTCTCTCGCTTTTCCGCTCTCCTTTTCCATTTCTCTAATTCTCCCCATTGGGCGTGCCAACATCGCCTATTCGGAACAATTTGTCGGGCGGGTCTATGTCAATTTGGGGGGTTAGTGGAAGGTCTTCAACAGGGCAGAATCGCCCGATTGGCTGCAGCCAACCGAGGCCCCGCCCTCATTCCACAGCCTGGGGTCTTGACCCTCATCCTCCTCTTCTACCACCACCTCCTCGTCCTGCACCAAACCCCGCCCCTTTTGGGCCATTGCCATCCAGCCACTAGCACCTATCCGTTTAGTGCCCTCCAGCTAGCAGGTGCTTAGCGATGGGTTACGGTAGGGGGGGGTTGATGCTTTCTGGGTCTGCTTTGTAGCGGAATGCTTTTGCGAAATTGTATTGACATCTCCTTGAAGTTTTGATATTTTTACGTTTGTCTTTGAGCTTCCGTATTTTGCGTTTTTGTATTTTACCTGGTCTATGGCGCTTAGAATTTTACTTCTTGTACTTTTTGATCGTTTCGACTTACTGAATCTGGAGCCAAACGTCTGTCTTTTTTGAATTTTGGAAGTCTCGTACCTTTCGTATTCTCATTTCTTGCCAGTGGTTTCTTCTTAAGTTTCAACTATTCAGAATGCTGGACCCACGGTTCCTGTTCCCGCATTTCATGCTCGATCCGCATGCCATGGCCATGCTCGCAAAGCCTCCGCAACTTTCCGCGATGCCGGGCCCGATTTTTGCCGACGAAGGGTCTCACGTCGATGCCATCGACACCTACCACCTTCCGGATTCAAGACCTGCTTGATGCGCACAAGGGGATGGACATTTCGGCAAATACGAGTGGGGAGAGTGGTGGGTTTTCGAAAAAATTTAAATTTACGTTAGCGGGGTGTTTTTTGTGATTTCAGACTATGTGGGTGTTAAGGTACACTTTTCATACCGTAACCTCTTCTCACAAATTGTTCAAAATGGTTTTCTAACGCATCTTAAATGTATTTTCTCAACGACCATGGAAAATCGAGCCTCCTCAAAATCCAAATTTGACTTCCAGAGACCTTTAGGGAACTCCAGTTGCCCCTAACCATACCATCTTCCCCCCCCCCAAGTAGCTTCGATCCCAAATCCAAACTCCCATCCTAATATTAGGGGCTCTTGGCGCTGCCATAAAATTTATTGCCCCGCCGCCTTAGCCCATCCCCCTACTTTGGCCCATTGTTGGATTCCTAAACCCTGCCCCCGTCACCGCCAATTACCGTATATCTGTGCGTCTATTACGGTAGTTGATGGCGGGTGGCTGGCCGGTTTGCGCCCTTGTATACAATATACCTATGGCCCATCAAAATCACCCATTACAGGCGAGGGGATGGGATTATTGTATTGGGGGATTAGTGCGGCGGGTGGAGGGTTCGAACCCGGGTCATCCGCCCGGAATTATTAGGTATCAATTGGCTCCGATGACCGGGGGCAGCGAGGTCAATTGGATGGTGGTGTAGTGGGGTGCAAATCGAGGGTAAATTAAATTCTAAAAATTATGAGATAACACCTTAAAATAACATAGCCAAATTATGGAAATTGGCAAAATCGGAATATTTTTCTTCGATAGGCCTTTAAAGTTATCTGTTTTTAACAGTTAACCTTTTTAAAACCGTCTTCCATCAGAGACGTAAGTGCATAAGATTTATAGGGGCTCAAATATAGCACCTTCTGCCTTTAAGATACCTTTAAAGTTGTTTTTAGAACGGTTAGCGTTTCAATTTTTATTTCAATGGCCTTTGAAAGTCGTTTAAACCTTTCCGTAGATTTATGTTTTCTCTATGAGTTTTCGACTTGAGCTGCCCTTTAAAATAATTTTAATGTCGGACCTGCCGATTCGTTATATATTTTTGGCTTTCACGCCTTTAAGCCCCATAGTCGGGCTCAAAAAATGTCGCCAACCCGCAAAAATCCAATATCCCTCGCTCGATTACCCAACCGTACGCCCTGGATCGGTGTAGCATGTACTTACCAGGGTCCAATCGTTCGCCGGTGAGGGGGCTAGCGTTATTGGATCAAGTGGACGATTACATACACCGCGCCGACACCATTCGAGGAGGCGGCCGATCCGCGCGACACCTCTTGACAGTCCGCTTATGAGCCGTGTGGGTGTCGAGTGGTAATTACAGCCCCGTTGACGCGCGCGCCCAAGCTACCTAGTCAAAGGTTTTGACCCAGAATTTCCGGGCAAGGTTAGGTGGAGAATGAGGTGGGCAGGCGGTATTAAAGGTTTACTAAAGTCGTGGTTGCAAGATGTAGTGCGTGGCGGAAAGTACTGTAAACTCCCGACGCTTTCTACGACGTAATAACCTCCGATACCTTTCAGATAACATCGACCTCGAATCGCCTGAGACCGAAAAATCGACTGCAGCACCCCATCGGCCGGAAGCGAGGGCAGAAGCAGCCCCGTGTCGCGGGAGGGTGGCAGCAAAAGCGCGAAAGGCGAGGACGATTTTTACGGACAAGCAGCTTCAAGTATGTTTTTTTAAGCCTAAAATAATTAAACAACAGGGAGTCAGTTTTGTAATACCTAAAAAGTAGGGCTCTAAACCTAAAAGCGTCTGATTACCGTAAGCAATCATTTTTTCAGGAACTCGAGACCATGTTCGACAAGCACAAATACCTGAACGTGCAAGACCGGATGGATCTTGCGCAAAGGATGGGACTCTCGGATGTTCAAGTGAAGACGTGGTACCAGAATCGACGGTTGGTAGTTAAAAAAATACAGAAAAATAGATAGGTTACCTCAACCTGTTACTTTGCCTTGACATAACTCACTGAAATTCCAAAATTACCCTATTACCGTATCCCCGAATTCGCTACATTTCACCACTAATTCGAAACCAATTTGGGGTCTTATGCCAGGCAAGATATTGAGAAGAATAATAGAGCACCACCCCCCCGACCATCCGCCGGCAATAAACGATCAAAACGGCCCCGCCGCGGCGCTGTACATGATTAAATTAGGGTCCCGGAGCGAATGGGGGATGCTTCTTGTCTTAATGTCTTCGCCCCGAGGTCATTATCAATTATTAGTAGTTTGGAGCGAGATGGGGGTAGTCATCCATCATCATCCCCCATTCGCTCCAGCTGCTCTAACAAGGTTTTTAAGGAGCGTCTTTCCGGGTGGATGGCTATATTTCATAGAGCTATTAAATTTTGAGCGAGTGGGGGTACTAATGGGAATAGGTATTTCGTAAGAATAAGAATCTTCCATGAAAGTAGGAAATTAAGTGTTTAAAATATATTCATGCCTCAATGATTCCTTACCGGTCTCAATTCGGGTTTCCATTAGTGCGTCACGATTCTTTCCAATAAGAAAAGCTTACAAAATACGGTTTATATTTTTTTTATAGGATTTGGCATCAAATTTAATTTTACATTTCAGAACCAAATGGAAGCGCCAAGCCTCTGTCGGGATGGAACTGCTCAGCGAAGCCGGGAACATGGCAGCAGTTCAGCAGCTAATTCGCAGCAATCCATACTGGGTAAGTCCTTAAAATATTTGTCAGCCTGAAAGGTATTAGGAATACCTTAACTATCATTAAAATATTACTCTAATCAATTTCTTAATTTTTAATTTTCAGGCCAACTTCGTGCAAACCTTCCCGCCCGGCGGCTTGAACCTGATGATGATGCAGCAGGGGCTTGGCCTCCAGAATTTACCTGGAACCCCGGATCTATCAGGACTATCGACCCCTCCAACCTCCACATCAATTCCCACCAACTTTTCCTTGCCGACCGGCCTAATCCCTCCCTTCTTCTCACTCGCCCAAACCGCTACCGTATCCCAGACCTCCCCAAATTTAAAATCCACCCCAACCCCGAATTCCCAGCCCGCAAGTCCGTCTGCTGGTTCTGAACCGAGAAATGAATAATTAGAATATTGATTGACTTATTTTTAAATGGAGTTTAAGCCGAGTCCACAGTCATTAATTTCCTTTCGCCAAAATATTCAATTTTTGTCTTCCTGCTCTGGCCTTAGCTTTAACGGCAATTTGCAGATCTCTATTATCGTGTGTGTATTATTTGTATATTTTAGTCTACCCATTCGATTTCGCGCTTTTTATTTTTGGTGACGCCCGTGATTCGAAGTCTAATTTCGTGAACGTTATTCGTATTGCCAGAATTTTTGCATTTTCGCCCAGCCTCCAGTTCGTCGTAGTGGTTGTGAGAATATTTTCATCAATATTTTTGTGCTTGTAATAAATTATTATTGCTAGGAATTGTTCTAAAAAATGCAAAATGGGGATTATGGTAGTCGCTGGTCAAAGACATTTGAATATTCAGTATAATCTAAGATTCATAAAGTTGGTCAATTAGCATTTTTTTAATAAAATTTGGTTTTTGCAATAGCTGAAAGAGTTGAGCTAAAGCCTAGGCCTAAACGCCGAAGCCTAAGCCTAAGCCTACGCCTAAGCCTAAGCCTAAGCCTAAGCCTACGTGAAACGGAGTGTTTTCAATGTTTATTCACGTATATTTATGTAAATTTACATGGTTTACACCTTTTTAATTCACTTCAATCTTCGCTTTCGAGAATTCAGCTTGCGATTCCGTTCCACGACGCATCAATTGACACCACCAGGTGCCCATCCAGAAACGCCGCAAAGCCAATATTGCCTCCCCCAATATGGCCTTTTTGCCCCACGCCACCATCGACGCCCAGAAAACCGGCCATTAGGCGCCATACCGGGCCGTAGAGGGCTGTATGTGGAATATGGTCGGGGGTCCAATGGGGCGCAAGTTAATTTGCCACCCATTTTGATGTGAGCGCCGCCTGAGGGGGGGGATGTGCATGTTGGGTGCACACCTGTGGGAAGCATTCCATTTGCTGGTTTTTTTGGAGGGCTCATCAAGGCCAAAATTTGTAGGGGATGCAAATTAGGGTTCGGATTTCAGTTGCGCATCGATTTAAAGGTAAGGACAAGGAAGGTTATAGATTTATTTGGGATTCCATGCTTTTCTCATCCCTTAAAAATTGTCGGTTAAAAATTGTTTAAATCGAACCCTCCTGTCGACTAGGCGTCAAAAAACACCGGAAAGTGGAAAAACGCGAATTTTGATTTAGATAGTGCCCGAGACTACGCATCTCGCAAGCGTCATCTGGTGTAATTCGTAGCTGTCGGGACCCAGTGATCGGGAGGGGTCGACTCTATGACGCTAGATAGCCCATTTAAATGAAATATGAAGACAAAATTTCTAAGCGGCTGTGGTAATCGTAATTATTCTGTCCCATGCCCATTCTACCGTACCCCAGACGATCATCCATCATTTCCGGACCCCAAAACGGGGCAGCAAATCGCGCAATCGCCACGCAGCCAGGTGAATTATCGCGGTCGGCCGGGGCGGAGGGGGAGGAATTTTGCGCGCATTTTGCGCCGCTCATCAACCGACTCCACCCGACCGTATGCCAATGCGTTGAGGGCTGTCAGTGGAGTGAATGGGCCTGTGTTGACGAGTAGGTCGATTGGCGGGCAACTTGGCAACAGTTTTGGGGGGAATTTAGGGTTGACTTAAAGGGGTGAGCTGGGTATTCATCGATAGCAATCGTTAAGTACAGGGTAATAGCGTTACGTGGACTGGAGCTAAGGGCGATTAGGCAAAATCTATTCAAAACTTGTTGTTCGTAGTCCTGTTACTTTTAATTCCTGACTGTCGTAGCGCTGTGCGGCGTAGCGTAGCACAGCCTAGCACAGCCTAGCATAGCGTAGAATAGCGTAGTGTAACGTAGCGCGGCGTAGAATGTTGTAACGTTACGGAGAATAGCATATGGTAGCGTACCCCAGTGCAAAATTGCACTGCGTAGCGTTACTTAGCGCACCGTAGCGCTGCTAGTATGACGTAGCGTAACGTACTGCCACGTTTGAACGAAACTATATTCAGTCCATGAAAATATTTTAAGCTGTTTTTCTCTTTAAACTAAAGTTCCATCAATTGGGCTCAAACCACCGATCCCCTTGACACTCTCCCCAGCCCGCTCCCCAGCTAATAGGCGCTACGGTAGCCGTGTCTGACTATGAGGTCAAGGTGGGCGCGGCAGCAGCTACCACCGCTTGTTGAGGGGGGAGTTTGCGCGAATTTATGTCCGTCAAGGAGGCGGCCATACACCCGGGCAATTATCCACCGGAATACCCGGCGAGTTTGTTGGCGTTTAGGGCACCTTGACGAGGGCGGAGAAGGACAAAACAATTCCCGGAAATATATTGATGTTTTACTGTATCTGGTCGCTAAAACAGTCTAAAGATGGAGCAGTTCAGGAAGTGAAAAGTTTGAGATTCGTAAACTTTTCGTAAAATTGCATCGCGCAAGATATCGCTTCGTGCTGTAGGTATTGTTAAGTTTTGGTCTTAAACACCCAGGCTCAAGGTGGAGAAGTTCAGCGGCCTGGGCATCTACCGTACAGCTCGGGTTCCCCAAACCTCAATTTTTCTCCCCACTTCCTTGTTTTTGCACCCAATCCACTGAAAAGCACACAATGTCATAAGCGCGCGAAATCGGCGTCTGAATGGTCGGTCGGTCGCGGAGGGTGAGGAACCACCTTTTTCGCGCCTCAATTCACCCCTACCGGCCGCCTATTTTCGCCCTTCTAAGTGTCTCAAATTGGGTATTCAGAAGTGGCTAAGTGGCGTCTCGTGCGGGGCTCGGGTGTAGGTGACTCCGCTGAAATGGGGGTCTGAGTGCAAACGAATTAAGATCGTTGAACGTTTGAAACGCGGGAAGGGTCATTTAGGGAGGTTACGGTAACCGGGAACGGAAGACTTATGGAATGACTGACTTAGCCTACGTTACAGTACGCTGCAGTGCGCTACAGTACTCCAGGGCTCTAAAACAGCTTACCGAGCTATTATTTCAAGCGCCAAGCAACAAATTTGCTCAGATACGACCCGCCGTCAATTAAGCCATCCCCCTCCCCCTTCCAAGCACCCAGTGTTTCCGGTGTGCCCGGCAAACCGGGAATTGACACCACCGCAGGGCCCTGAAGCGAGAACGAGGAGGGCCGCCCGAAATTGGGCAAATTGCCCCACTCTACCCCCCGCAACCAACAGCCGCTTTTCCACCACACCCCACAAAAGGGCCACCCTAGGCAGGCGCCTAAAAGCAAAATTTGGCACGCAATCGGCCCCAAATTGGATTCACAATGAGAGCCCTCGGCGGGCAATTCGCTGGCGCTGACGATTTGGGGGATGGGGTGAAGCGGGTGTATGGTTGAAATGGGCCCTAAGAGGGTAAGAGACCTAGGTTTAAAGGGACCGGCAGGTGATAGAATCAAGGCTCTGCTTCGATTGGGTGTTGGCATGTACGTACTACAGAATAACGATCAAATTGCGATCGGATTTGATTGAATTTGAGTTGTCAGGAAAGTGATTTAAGGCATGAATTGGAGCCTTGCGTAGTTGTCGAGACTTGGTTGGAGAAGGGGGCGTCTCGTATATTTTAAAGCCTCTTCAATGGAATGCACAGCAACGTTCGAAACCTCTTCCAAAAAACCTGGAGTTTCACACTAGGTTTTTAGTTCTTCACCGATCATTTTTACCGGTGCTACTGTAGCCATTTCAGATCCCACCCTCCGAACGAAGCACACAATTTTGCATAAAACAGCCTTGTCCTTCCTTCCTGCCTACCTTCCTCCCATTTTTAGACTTGCACCAAATTGGCGGGCAATACACGCGAGCCGCCAATGGGTGTCTCCAGGCTGCTGAACAGGGTAAAAAGGTGCCGAAAGGCTCCTAATGACACCCGTGTACAAGACGATCCGGGCGTCGTCTCAATTGGGGGCCCCATAGAATGGAGACAACACGGTCTTCAAGGTGGGCAGGCGATTAGGGAGGCGAGTGTCAATTGACGTGAGACGATTTTGGAGCCGCCATTGTCTTTGGATCAGGCCGATCAGGGTGATCCGGAAGTGGGGGGAGGGATTAAAGGGACTAGGAAAGAAGGATTGTCTCTACCTGCTTCTCTGAAAGGCTGAAAAGGGACGATTTATCTTACGCCCTAGCTACCGTATCCCATTTCAGATTGTTCACCCACCCAGCCCGCAGTCCACCCAAACCAAGGGCACCTTTTAGGAAATGAAATTGGGCCCTGATTGCCCTCCTCCTCCTCCTCCTCCCACCCATCTCGAGGCGAAGTAGAGTGAGTGAGTGTCCCGGGGTAATGATACCCTACGAATTGGGCGAATGGCCGGGGGGCCGATGGTGGGATGGATTGACCGGGAGGCGAGAACGAGCAGAGATTCCTGGCCACTGTGCCCAAATTGGGTCCACCCCTGGGGGGCCTGTCGTACGGCTAATGATCATGTTTAGTGGCCGGTGACCCGTGTGATACGACACAGCATGTCCGGGGTTCTGTGTTTTTGGGCGAAGCTGACTCGGTCGGTTAGCTAGATGGGGGTGGAGGGCGGGCATAATGGTTATGCAATTTTGACTTACAATGCTACTATTCTGAATAGAAAACAAAAACAAAAGAGGCTTAGTGCGATTCAAAAAAAGTTTCGTATATTGGACTCATACTTTCCTACATTTATTGACCTCATATTGATTTGTTATTTTTAGTACGTTTATGTTATTATGTTTATTTAATTCCTACATTTTACAGCATGACGATTGCCCGTCAACGTCGCAAGGACTCACTTTTTCCATCCCCAATTAGTCACCACGGTCCGCTACTAGTCGGTGCATTAGCAGCACCCGACTGTAGCTCCAGTCGTTTCCGCTACTCTGCTCAAGTATTAGCCCTTCTTCCCCTTGTCTACCTCTTCTCCAGCTGTCTGTATCCCTTTCAACCATCCAGTCAGGCCACTTACCGCCACCGCTACACTCAGAGCCAACTAGCGGTCGGGTGCGTCTGTCTGCTATTATGTGCTTCGCGCCTCCACCTTCTTCCCGGTACGCGGCAGGCACCTTTTTGCTGTGAAGATGAGCGGGGCTGAGTACCGCTACATGACACTCCTTTGCACACCTCGGGGGCTGGGGCCATTTCGTTGCATGTTCGCCGCGTGGGCGTTGGAGCGCGGAATTTAGATTGTCGCTAAAATTATGAGGGACAAGAGGTGTGCGGGGCTATACAGCGCCCGTGCAGCAATACGAAGTTGAATTCCATGTGTAAGGAACGATAATTCGGCTTGACGGAAGCTTTGTTAAATTTTAAAGGAACCTGGAAGTCTGTGTTCCACTTACTTCGTTGACTAGGTCCCGACAGCACAAACTGGATCCCATGTATCACTTTACTTCTGCCGATTAAACATGAAATTTCGTCTCTAGTAGCTTCAGGTGTACCTGCCAACACCTAGTCGACGAAAGAAGCCGATTATCCACTTCCTCGTCCCTTTAAAGGCATCATAAAGGCAGATAGCGCAACGTTCCAACCAGCCGGCCCTGCCACACCTGCCGCCAGCATTCGGTACATCGAGATCCATGGCTAATCCTCCCAATTTGCATGCCAAATCGTCCCGGGGCAAGGTTTTGAAATCTGGCAGGCAAGCGGAAAGTCATCCCATTGTCGATGGCCAAAAAGGGTGCCTATTGGGTGGGGGCTATTTTGTTGGCAAACCATGGGGGGAGGGGGGAGGGCCCATTACCGGATTAGCCACGGGTCCATCCACAAATTTACGAGGTTAGGGGTTCGGGGCAGAAAAATGACTCTTTCTGATGTGTAGATAGGGCACAGCGGGTGGCCTGAAAGGTAGTGAAGATTGTTAATTGGAAAATTACATAAAAGGAAAGGTCAAACTCCCCTCGGCTCAGGATCATGCAGAAACGTAATTTTTTGGCTCCTAGAATGTCTCGAAATTTGTTGAAAGTAAGTTACGCTAAATTTTCCATAGTTGATCAGCCACTTACCGTATCTCCGGGCTGTAGCGGGAACGAAGTAAAATCAATTTTTTTGATTTGAAATTTTTAAAATTACAAGGAATTAAACTTGAGGTACCTGCCGTTTCCCGGACCAAATACCGTATCCTGTTCTGCAAATGTCTAATTTTTGATCATCAAAACATTGAAAAACAAAGTTTTCTAATGATTCCTATTTTGCGATTCAACCGTAATGTTTCCTATTTTGCAACCCGCCCACCATACGCACTATTTTACAACCGCCAATCCCCAATCCACACAACATTCACAGGCCATTATAATAGCCGGAGGGTGAGTAGAAAAAGCCCGATTCCCAGGGGGGCGTCCCGTTGGCAAGGTCAATCGGGTGGAGACAGACTCGATGACCATCAGATCTCGATCTCCCATGGCCCACGTGTGTTTTTGCCGGCTCATCGATGGCGCCGTCGTGGGGATGAGATGGCGATCATTTGTGAGCAATCTGTTCACCATGGAACCCACGGGGGAACGGGGTGGAAATTGGCAATAAATAACTGGGGAATGTTGAGGTCATACTGGTGAAACGGTTGGTCTTAAGACCCGGATGAGGACATTGAGATTAATAGGGGCCAGAATATAAGTCTGAGATGTCGAAAATTTTGTTAATTTTGATGAGGTGGCCAAACTAGCAGAGATGTTTTGGGGATCTTACGGCATTTTAGGTCGTAGTTTAACAAACGCCGAACTCGATTTAGCATTGAGGACAGTTTCCAGGCAAGCTGGCAACGATTCTTCAGGATTTTCTGTTGATCCAGGCAGGCTAGCACGTATCATTTGTGAAATTTTGATTTTTTTCACATTTGAGGAATTCGTTTTCCCAATTTTTGACGTAGCATTGGCTCAAATTATTTGTTCGCAAATTCCAGGGCTACGGTAGTCCCTACGCTAAAATCCAAAAATTCGGAATTCAAGAGGCCAAGAGGCTTCATAAAACGGCTACCGTAACTCGGCTGGCAAGGTAATTTTAAAACCCGGTGTCTCGTTCACTAAGTGCTACGGTACCCCTGGCCCCCACCACATTCAAAACCGTTCCCAGCCCACTAGCCCTAACACACCGGTGCGGGGGGCCCCAAAAAACTCGACAACGCGCATAATCACGGTTTATTGTCTGTCCGGGTGGTAGTGGTGGGGCTATACGGTGTGATGGGGGCAACATTATAGCCGGCAAGTGGCTGAAAAAAGTGTGCCGTTCGTTGCTAGGAGGGAGGCGTACAACCCTCGATAATGTATGCTATGTGAATAGCAGAAACGAGAGAGACATAGAGAGAGAGAGAGAGAGAGAGAGAGAGAGAGAGAGAGAGAGAGAGAGAGAGAGAGAGAGAAAGAAACAGACAGACAACCACACTAACAGACAAACATCAGACAAAACTGTGATCATCGTGGCAATTATCAGCTGGGAATGTGTTCAGCCTTGGCCACCTCTCGCGCCAACTCCGCGCGCATCCGCCCTGCGATAACGGCTGGCTAGTTTGGGGGTTTTATGATCCGCGTCCGGTGGCACGGTGAGGCTTTATGATCCCATCATGGTCATCCACACACACCCACAACGCGCCAATCATTCGAATATTAGATGGGTGTGAAGTGATGATGGATGCACTACCGGGGGGGCTGACTTTTAAAATTATGGCAATTGCTATGGTGGAAAATATGTTACCAAACATAAGGATCCATGAAATCAGATTCAATTCTCCAGTTTGCTCCACAGAAAATTTTCGTAGTCAGCAAAATCGATAAATGGTAGTTTTAAGGAAACATCGACCGAGTTTTCGTCAAAAACACGCAAGCATAATAAGACTTGGCCGTATTATTAAATTACGATCTACCGGAAAACTGAAGAAAGTACGATGGTTCGCATTTCTAACTATATTGGCATGGCTACTTCTCGATACAATCTCCCATGCGCAGATCGGCAGTTATAACATGACGTAGCCTACTGTACCCAACCGTACACCAGCGTACTATGAACTCGACATCCAGTACGCTACGCTTAGATCGTTCAAGGGACCAGGAGGGCCCAGTAGATCAGCGCTCATCTATAGTTGGCAAGAGGCCAACGGGAAATGCCAAAGCGAAAAAGGAGCAAGCCAGTGGAGCGCGGCAAGAGGGAACAGAGAAGCTTTATCCTAATTTTAGTATTAACGTATGCTTTATGCTAATTTTTTCCTGACCCTTCCTGATTTAGCAGAAACCATAAATGAATCAAAACGCGAATTGAGGTGATTTTCAGAAATCTGCCGTGCCTAGCCGGCTGCCTCGCCCTGTAATCTTTGTGTAAAATGGCGAGCACCGACCGTCAGCCCCCTTTCCATTAAGGATTTTGGACCCTGAGGTTTCTCCGAATGTTCTCTGGAAAACACCCTTTAGCCTCCGACCTACACCCTTTTACGTCCAGATATTCCGGACCACTGCGATCACATCGGATTTCCCCGCCCTGGGAGCGGCGACCCGGGTGTAGTCCTATCTTGGGGCGCTTCTTACCGAGATCCCCTCGCCCCCGACTAGTAAAAAACCGCCCAAGTGGCCAAGAGTAGTTTTTCTATGTAAAAGTCGTGCTCACGTACGCAACACCTCGCATCCACACACTCGTGGTCGCCTCCCCGGCCAATTTTTGGAGCGCTTCCTGAAAAGGGAGCAAAAAGAACGAGCATCTCTCTCTCGTTCTATCTCTCTCACTCTCCCTCTCTCTTTCTCTCTCGCTCTTGCTCAATCTTTCTCTATCGCTACCGCTGATTCATATGCTTACCTTTCAGATGCGTTAATCGAAAAACTTTGAAAATCCTCGAACTTTCGGTATTCCTCTCTCTCGCTCGCTCGCTCTCTCTCTCTCTCTCTCTCCCTTGTCTCTTGCGTAAAAGTGCCCTACCAGATGCCTTACAAACAACCAAAATTTCCAAAACATTGTTTAATGAATCCATGCGCTTTTTCCGGCTCCATTCCGGACATCGTATACCCCGCCGATTCCAGTTTTCCGAAGCGGTACTAATCGCAAAGTTCGTGGCCACCACCTCCGACACGGATAAGCTGTATCGCCATGCATACACATGTTCCGCGCGCACGCCCCGGAACAATCGCCCGGTGACTGCGGCTGATTTCGCGGGCCTAACTCCCCTGCTTTAGAGGGGGGCTCTCATAGCCGGGCAAAAGCGGGCATGGGCCACTATTTAGCATGCATGGTGTCAACTTGGTCGTGTCCATACACAGACACGTTTGGTGGTGGTGGGGGCCCATTGTCACCGCATTTTCCGAGGAGCCACACTCGAATGGAGCTCGGCGCTAACCAGGCCATGGGCCGCAAATCGGACTGGTTAGGCTGGGGGTGCGTCTGGAAATAGTAAGAAGGGGGAAATTAACGAAGAAAAAGTAACATTAAAGGGATACCCAAGGTTTTGGCGGCAAATATATAGTTATGGATTCCGGGCAGTACAAATGACGCTCGAATTTTTTGCGGTAGTGGGGCCCCCAATGCCGCACAGAATCCGGCCACCTTTCCCTCTTTTGGCGTCCCCATCCCATCCAATGGCTTGCCACTATGGCCTAATGGATAGCATCAAGGCCTACAAAACCGGGGTTCCGGGTTCGACCCCCGCGCGCTGCATGGTTTTTGCTTTTTGAGCCGCGAAAAGGTTGGGCATCCCTTTAAAGGTTTGGAGTTTTAGGTCCGCTTTTAGTAAATCCCATGTCACCTAAACCGTGCCGCCTAATGTCTAGTGGTCTGGTCCGGGAATCCTGGTTTTGCTGCAAAAGATAGTCATGAAAATGACAAAATTTTTATTGCACGAAACGGGATTTAGGTGCACAGATTTGAGACGAAATGTCATTTCGGCAAAAGGTTTACATGGAGATGCGTTGGAGTGACATCCCAGTTTTGAGCACGACCAAGACGGTCTTGTGCAGAATTTTGCGCTGATTCCGAATCTGTTTTCCAAATTTGCTTAATCAGCCTTTCCAAGAAATTACAGCGCATTTTAAGGCAAAAACGCTCAAAATCGCAAAGTCTAGACGCCTGCAAAAATTCGAGGGGAAATGTTGCTTCGAAAGTCAGTAGCGCAGCTTGTGCCGAAAATGATGCTCTTTCGAATGAGCTAGCATACGCAAAATGCCAAAATTTTTATGAAATTTTCTTCAGGACCACATCGCGATAAAATGGTTTATCCGGAGGTACTCTGAAAGTTTACGTGCGATAGCTCGCTCGAAAGAGCATTTTTTTTGTACCAGGGTGCAAGCTAATTTTGCCGAAATACTTTTCCGCGAATTTTTGCGGGAGTCTGAAATTTGCGTTGGAGCATTTTATCCCTAAAATGCATTGTAACCGCGTGAAAATGCCGATTAAAATCATGATTGTCTTAATGTTCTTTATACACTTTGCTTAAGCGTCGCTTATTCATTTTTTTATCAAGTCATCGTAGCAATACCTCCGCTACCGTAACCCTCGCTCACCCTGAAAATGGTCCATTTCCCCAAACGGCAATGATTGAGGTGGCGCACCCTCCTCTGTCCTTGATATCCCTGGAATGGCAAGAAAGAGAAAGACAGAGACACAGACAGCCTGTTGATGATTGTGCAATGCACTAATTACAGCAACCACCAGCAAACGAACGGATGGCGCGAAATGGCTGGAACGGAGGGAATTAATGCCCGTTCCTAGACTGGACGAGGCTATGGCGCAAAACCACCGCTGGCATATTTGCCAGCTGGCCGAGTCGATGGCGGGCAACAGATCGGTGGTGGAGATAACCCGAGGGCCATCATCGTTTATTATGGTCGCAACGGAACGGGGAGAACGGGTAAGAAGGCCAACACGTGACCTGGGGAGGAATTAGGAAATAACGGGATGGAATTGCGTGAAGATTATCTAAAGGACGGGAAGTGATCGAAAATGCGAAAAATCTGTAGCCAAGATTTATTGGAAAAATCTGGGAATTCTTGAGATATAGGCAATCCAGCAGGCACGATTTGCGATTTTAGGCATTTACAAGCGCGTATACCCTTTTTCATTTTTTATCGTTAGGAGCAGCGGCTTTGAAGCGTTTTTATGGCTTTTAGGTGCCATTTGGACATCGCACCTGCTACAGTATCTCATGACCCAATGAGGGACAGAAGGACATAGATAGAGAGAAAGAGGGAGGAGGGAGCGAGAGCGAACGAGAGAGAGAGAGAGAGAGAGAGAGAGAGTGAGTGAGAGGAAAAGAAAGAGAGAGTGTGAGAGCGAGAAAGCGGGAGAGAGACATAGATAGAGAGCAAAGGGAGGGTGGGAAAGCGAGAGAGAGAGAGAGAGAGAGTCAGAGAGAAAGCTGCAGAGTCATTCAAAGTGTCGAAGTATCCCCCTAAAAACCACCTGCCGAACAAAGGACCCCGCCATGCACTACCGTGTCTCCATTTGTCGGCCCATTGCCTCTGCCTGAAAATGGTGCCAAGCGTGCGGCAAAAAATCCGCATGCGTTGGTCGTGATGCCCCCCAGACACTGTAATTTTAGACCCAATTTCCGCCGGTGGGCACAATGCTGCCCGAACGGCAAAGGGTTCGGCATTGCTCTGAAGGGCAGGCGGGGGCCGGAAATATGTTGTTACTCTTGAAAAGGCTGCTTGCGGGATAAAGCTGATTTCCTGGAAGTCGACGATTCGCCAGATCCGAGGAATCTGGGCACTGTAAAGATCCGGAAATCTCATGGCCTTACATAAAGGTTCACTTGGATCTCGAGGTTGGCTCGTCGATCTCAAGAAGATGTACATTGCACGATTCGGAAGCGTGGCTGAATTTATGTATTCGAGGGGCAGTGGGCTGGTTATGGAGTAGATCATCGCTCTCACCAATTTTTCCGCTGAACCGCTGAACTTTAGGAGAACCATCATGGACCTTTGTTTCCTATACAATTTACACAAACGTGCTTCCAATATTTCCCCTCAAAACTTTTTCGAACGTGTTCCATCCCGAACTCGTGGTCTGCTCGTTAAGCTCAAGCCTATTCTTGGTCAAAAAAACCTCTGTACAAAAGTCGTTCTTTTCATTGCGTGTATGTGCTCTTTGGAATTCTTTGCCCCAATCTGCCTTCGATAGTTCTTCAACTAAGATATTTAAAAAGCAGGTTTCCTGATTAGCACCTATTTCATCCATTCTTTAATTAATCATGTCCATTTAACGCCTTAATGCTTCCTGACCCCCTTTTTTTCTTCAACAAACTTCCAACCTTACCTCCACTAATAAGTGTTTACTTGTAAACCTAAGTGCGAGAAATAAATTATTATTAGCGGGCTACGCCCGCTAACCCCGATGTCGCTGCGTGACCATTTAACTTGTAATTTGATGCAGTACGATAAACAGAGTTTAAATTTTTCCGGTTTCCATGAATGCTATGCTTTATTTCAGTAGGACTTCAACGCAGCTTTCATATACCGTATTTCCTCTAATATCGTATAACCCCTCTAATCGTAACAAAAAAAATTTCGCAGTTGCCTTTAAGAAGTAAAAGAAGCAAAAACGTTTCTGTTTAAGCTTCGTACTCCATTCCTGAATGGTTGAGAGCCATTTGAACCGCTAGAAATCGTTGTAATTGCTGAAAATTACAAAAAATAAATCCCTGCCTTTAATGCAACCCTCTCCCCTAAGGTGATTGAAAAATTAGAACCGCCGGGGTTATATTGAAGAAAATAAGGTATGTGTTATGAAGCAGCATACTGATGCAAAGGAGTTTCCCGGAATTTCGGTCTGTACTTAGCTTGCTCATTGCGAAAATTCTGGCTGGCGCGATCAGGCGTTCACTTCAGCGTTTCCTTAATGCAGCACACTGGCTGAATCCAACTTGCAACAATGCCCATTCAACACGCCCATTCACTCAATTAAAGCGACGCCGAGATCACCCCCGGATGCGGATGCCGATGCAAGGGAGGGCAACAGGGGTCAAACGGTCGTATGGCCCATCCCTCCCTCCAGGCGGTCCCTTTGAACCACTCTTTCACAACAATTACGCCCCGGCCACTAACCCAATTATGGGCCCCTGAATGGACTTTGAAAGGCGAAGAAAGTATAATTATTAGGGTCTAGATGGGGGAGAGTCTCCGTTTTTGGGCGCAGCCGTTTGATGGGCCCAAAAGGGGCCCAATATGCCGTTGCGCAACAAGTCGGCCAGGAGGTATGGGGGCAGGTAATGGAAAATGTTGTAGGGGTTTAACAAGAATAACTTTTAATTTTTAACGCCAATTTTTTCCCTTTTACCTAATAGAAGAGATATTAAAAAGCAGTTCTCGTATTAGTTGCTCAAAATTAAATAGGAAAAGTAGGGGTTTGCTTACACTAATTTTTATCATGATTTATACTAAATTTTAATGTATAAAAGCCCCGCCATTTAAAAAATATCAAAAAAATTTTATAGAGCGTCTGATAGCAGAAAAACTTGGATGAATTACTCAAAAATACCTGTAAGCACTCCTCAGATTTGCTGAATTTTCACAAACCAAACGGTATCACTGATATAGTTACTGTACAATGGAACCAGGGCCGTAACAAACCCAATTTCGGGGGGGGCGACCCCAAAAATTTTTCACTAATATGACTAAAACTACAGCGCCGCAGGCAAAATTTTTGAAAACATAGGGTCTATAACGCTAAAACTAGTGTTAAAAACAGCCAAAAACAGCGCCGCAGGCAAAAAATTTTTTGGAAAAATGAAATCATAAGGGTCCCCCCTTATGAACTTTTCGGCCTTCGGCCGATTTCGGGGGCGGCTCGCCCCTCGCCCCCTCTTACGGGCCTGAATGGAACTATTCTTATAATTTGCCAATATAGACCAGCCAAAGACAAAGATAAACTGTAGATACCCTCAAATATGCTAATAAGCTACCTGAAACGCCTATTTACGCTTCACAAGCTTCACACCCCGACCTTTTAACCTTCGGCTTTAGCCACCAAACGAAGACGATAGGTGCTCATCTTGTTTTCCCATCAATTACGCAACACTTTTCCCCTACAACAGTCAGTCGATTGCCCCGAGGCGTCGGCGTCTTTACGTGTGGCTTGTCGCCAACTGTGCGACAAGAGCTTGGGACAGGAAGGCGCCGGAGGGCACAACGACACTTCAACCCCAGCCACCGGACATCCCTATCAAATAATAGGTGCCATACCGACCCGAAGTGTTGTGGGGGGTTTGCGGAAGCCGACATTTGAGCTGAAAAAAGCAAATGCGGACGGTAGTAACTCGGAGCCCAAAAATTATACTCAAAACTGAAAGCAAATAATGACTCAGTCAAGCTTACCTCATAGCTGTGCAGTACCATAAATTATCGCCCCACAACTGCCCGCTTGGCATTTCGAGGTCAGCGCTGAATAGTCGACGTTGGTATACCCGGTAAGCGTCCGTTTTTGCGGTAAAATCCGTACAGAATACCCGGGTACTCATCCCCTATTGTTGACGCATCTAGTCGAGATGACGGCCATCCGGAAGTGGGCAATTTGCGATTTCGGGGTGGATTTGAATGTCGAGGTGGTCGTAAGGCAGTTTTCAGACGGCTGAGGGGTCGTAAATTAACAAAAGTTGACAAGGCTGGAATGCAAAGGTATCACATCAGGGACCTGCCGCTATCGGGCTTCAATCCTTTAAAAGGAGCTTGATTCCTCGCTGAAAACCTTAAAAATGAATTTTTGAACTCTTGGCTCTTCCTTAAGCGGGTCGCGTCAGAAAAATGCCAGTTTCTACATGGTGATAAAAGCGCAGCGCATCACGGGAGCATCCGGGCACAACAAATCGCCCAATTTACCCGCGGCTCCCTCGCCCCTATCAGCAAATTGGGGGTGGTGGCCGTAATTTGGTGCGCCAAGAGGAAGCGGTTGTTTGTGCATTGATCCGGCAATTAGGTTGTCAAATTTCGGAAAGTTCAGAAAGCCTTTTTTTAGCGTTGTTAGTGAGTGTTAGCTATTAAAAATTCAGTTCCCTCTAATCTATAAGTTGGTCATCGTCAATATTATTTTTGGAATTTAGATCATTTTACGAATTTCCCATTTTAATATACTTATCTACAAATTACCCTGCTTATTTTTTTTCTGCTTTGTTATTTGCCCTGTTTACTTATTTGCTTTCTAAATGGCAACATTAATATATACTAATTAGGGAGGTTTTTAAAGGGATTAAGAATGTATGCTTGTTGAAATTTTCTGACTTCATGCCATTTTTTCTGCGTTCATTTCAACACATCCGAATTAACTTTAAACGGAGTTAAAAACCGGAAACATGATTATTTTGGGTTTGAAAACCGAGTAAAACCGCTTGGCTACAGTTCATAAACGTACTTCCGGCGTATCGTGTAGTCCGAATGTATGTAGTCTGACTCATTCACCTTTTCCGGGTCCGTCTAATTCTCTAAAATATTGTAGTCCACTTCACAGGCTATTTTTGCCTCTCATTCGCCTTATTTTCACCTTGGTGCCTCGGTCCCAGCGGTCCTAACAAGCCCCATGGCTCGATTTGGCGCCGGGTTCAATTTCTATACTCCTCCCAAATTCCCTGAATTCAGCCACGTTCTTCGTATCCACATTTCTACCCCTCCTGCCGAAAAACGTTTTGTTGGCTTCCGCCCCCTTGTAGGGAGAAGCCCAAAATTGGCGGCTTATCGCGGCCGCCCCAGTATATGTCGTTGTTTGTGGGAGGAAGCCGGTAAAGAGGCGAAAAAAATTACTGCCCCTCACCGCGCTTTGCCCCGTGTAATTTGGTTTATTTTTGGCACCCCCACCCGGCCCGTGTCGTTTTTTTTTCTGAATTGGCAATCAGATGTGTTGACACACCAGCTGCTGGCCTATTTTTGGGTGGTAATCATTTTGCCCCCGGGCTATTTTTGGTGCCGCCTGGGGGGCTCTATTTATGGGGTAGGCGGTTAGCGGTGGAATACAAAATGGGACCCGGTTTTTACGCATTCGCTGTCTATTTGTTTGCTACTTCCAATATCCTTGTATTTTTTCAAACTTGTTAAGTTATCTTAATATTCGTTTTGAAGACACACGCAAGTGAAAAAATCGACCCAGTACGCTTGACTAGGTATCGACAGGTATCGGAACGGATTATAAACCCTTTAAGTTCGTCTTCCTCCAGCGATCTTTAAAGCTCCCGCTCAGCTCCGGCTCAGAGCCGGCTCTCAAAATGACCAACCCTGGTCGAGACCCAGCGTAGTCGATTCTCCCACGTCTAGCGATCCTCAAAGCGGTTAACAGGTTTTATTTAGCTATATTTTCCTTGACAATTCAGTTATAACCAGGGTTGAAAAGCCGCTTCGCGACTTTTCAACCCTGGCCCCGTCTGACCCTACAATCTTCTTCGCCTTACATAATTTTCCTGAATCCCGATAACGAAAAAACGAAAAGCCGCTCCCTCTTTCCGATTATATAGGCTATCGCCATTTACGGCGTATGCTAACTATTTCCTAACAAAGAGGGGTGTCCTATTTTTCAACAAAAACTTTATTTTAATGTCAAAAATCGAACAATTTGCACAATCTGATAAGCGTGCAGTCATCTTGGAGCCATTACGCACCTAATGGTGTATCAAATATAGCTTAAGGGCCTTCCCCTCTCGAGATATCCTCCGGACAACCTGACGGAAGTTGCATGCAAATGCACACACACAGACACTATTTTTTTATATATAGTAGAATCGTGGTTGCGATCGTTTAACTTGAATTTTAATGTTTTTTAGGGTGCATTATGTTTAAGAAAAAGTTCCTTTTAAAGCCCGACCACTCCGTTCCCCCAATTTTAGACTTTCTGATTCAAATTTTTAAATTCCCAATTTTTCTCGTACCTATTTTACGCGGAAACCAAGCTGACGCACATCAGGTGCAGCGTATTTTTGGCGCCTTAATTCCCTGGTGCTATTTTGGGACCGTGTCATATTCTCGCCTCACGGGAGCCACCCCGGAAAAACAGCCTGGTCACCGTTTATTTGGAGCCATGAGAATTTTCGGGTTTTCAATACGTTTCTGCCGTCAATCGTGTGATTCAAGGCGATCTTGGATGTGTACTTGTCATGACTATTTTTTGGAAAGGTGCATGATTGTTTCGGGTTGGTCTTGACGTAAAAGTTTTGCCGCGTAGTACTTGTCATCCGCAGCCGGGAGGCTATTTTGTTTGTCTGCGTCATGCAGTGCGCATTTTGGGTGGGAAATTGGATGATTTTTTTTGTTGTCAGATGGGGGGTTTGGTCTAAGCAAGACCCCGATTTTATGTATTTTCAGTCTCACGCGGTTAATTGTTACCAGACGTTATCTTTTTCTTGAAAAAGTAATGAACACAGTGAATTCATCAAATCTTTAAATTTTGCTGTCCATCGCTTTTTTTCTAGGATTTAAGCCCTGAAAACCATACAAAAAAGTCATTCCTAAACCGTTATCCATTGTTAATCCGAATCAGAAATACCCCTGTTTCCCCCTTGATTTTCCATTGAGGTTTGTCTTCGCTTAGTATTTACATCGCCAAGCCCCATGCAAAGTTGCAAGTTCCCTGTACCGGAAGTTCATCCACAATGAAGGGTGGGTAGGCTCCAGTACGTGCGAAAAGCGAGCATTTTTCGGGATTCTAGCTCTTTTTTAAACAAGGAAGACCAGCCACTTCTCTCAATAATTCTGGGGGTGTTGCGCTCGAGGAACCTGGCTGTGGTCAATGTTCTGGCATGGACTTGGCTTTCATTCGTCGAGCCATCACGCTTTTGGAAAAAATACAGGAACAACAGTTTTTCTGTTCATCTAGTGTTATGGATGGTTCTAGCCGTTTAGGGCTATCTTTATGACGTTTATCACTAGCTTTCCATCTCTCTCGTTCTCTCTCTCTCTCTCTCTCTCTCTCGCTATCTCCCTTTGCATCTCTCGCTCTCTATCTCGCTCATGCTGCCTCGCACTCTCTCTGTCACTCCCTGTCTCTCTCTCTCTCTCTCTCTCTCTCTCTCTCTCTCTCTCGGTTTCTCTCTTTCACCTTTTCTCTATGTTTCCTGCTTTATAATGCCTAAGCCTTGCGCTTTATTCTCAGTAAGGAATGAGCCAGATTTTTTATACACTTAGAGTTGTCTTTCTCGACACGCTCAAAAGGTCAAGTTACCTTAAAATCGGATTTTCTTTGCAAATTTTTGATGCTTAAGAGTCATTTATTATCACCATCAGCAACAGCATCAGTATCCTCATCATCATTACTACCTTTATCCCCATCGTCAACAAGATGATCTTCTTCTTCATCAGCGTCGTCGTCCTCATCATGATCATCCCCATCGTAAAAATCCTCGTTACCATTGGCGAATTCAATAATATCCTCGTTAAATACCGCATCGGCATCGTCGAATTGGATGTGTTCAACGTCACTAATCGCCACGTAACACATGGTATCGGACAATCTGGCAATCAGCACCGCACCGTCGGCGCGCACGATGCGAAAATAGGTGGAGCTATCTTCCTCCATCGTCATGCACGGGTACTGGTCAAAATATGCCGGCATGGGGGCCTCGACTGGATAGCGGAAGCGCCCCGCTTCGACGTGATGAATTTCACGCTCGTCACGCAACCATTCCTCGACGACCATCTCAGCGTAGAGTCCGATAAGTGGCTCGACGTTTCGGTATTCGAGCTGTAAAAATATTGAAGTTTGGCTATACGGGTGTCCCCATAAAGGACACCCCGTAAATCGGCGGAGAAATATCGGGTCGGAATGATCTTTACATTATTTAAAAGCCCTTGAAAAGACGAGTTTGCAACAAATTTCAGAACCAAGTTTCTACTTAAATCCGCTCCTTTTCTCGCCACTTTGCACATTTTTGCTTGTTTTGAAGATGCATACGCTCTGATGTACCTCAATTTCCCCCAGAAAAATAGCCGGAATTGTTTTAGTACGTTGTAAATGTAGCGTTTAAATAGTAAAACATCTTTTGAGGTTTGTTGCAAACTCGCCATTTCAAGAGCTTTCGGATGGTGTAACTATCAGTGCGATCCGAGATTTTTGCGTCGAGCAAGAGGGGTGTTTTTTTGGGACACCCTGTACTTTAGTACTCGCTCTCTTTCTCTCTCTCTCTCTCTCCCTCTCTCTCTCTCTCTCTCTCTCTCTCTCTCTCGCTCTGACTCTCTCTCTCTGTCTGTCGGGCTCTCTCTCGTTCTCTCTCCCTCCTACCCTTTACTAAACATTTTTCGCTCTTTCTCTCTCTCCATCTCTCTCGCTCTCTCTTTCTCTCTCGCTCTCTCTCTCTCTCTCTCTCTCTCTCTCTCTCTCTCTGTTTTCAAAAATGAACTTGGCTTTTGGAAAACTAAATTACTTTTTGCAAATCAGGCTTTTCCGTTCAGAATTGGCAAGATACGTTTCGCGAAAAAATCTCACCTCCAGTGTCAGGGTGCGCATCTTTAACGCTATGTATTCTGGGAACGGGGCTTCGAGCGACGCTGTTAATTCCTCAGCCACCGAGTCGTTTAGCCACTCCAGTGTTTCCGGATCGGCTGGTATCGTCGAGGTGCTGAGCATAACATACTTGCCGGGAGGTTTGTGACGCTTGGCCATGGCCAGATCGTCGTTGTCGTGGTATACGTAAAGCCTTGCGTCGTAGCAACGGATGTCGATTTCCGCAGGAAAGGCCTTGTCGATTCGGAGCGATTCCACCACGGCGTTATGGAAGAGTAAGACCCATGTCTGCTTGTCCGTGATCGACTTCCGTTCCCATTCCAGACTCATCGTCAGTTTTCCATAGTCATAGTCAATTTCCACATCCCAATATTTGTTCCGGCAATCCTTGGCGACTTCTAGCATCGTCTTGCTAGCATTGGCAGTCCTGAAGAAGCTTTTAATGTCCATGCGCCGCAAAATATTGTGTTGGACCTCGATCGGGAATTCACAGAAATTCAGCGCCATCTGTAATTTTGTTGTTGGTTCATGAGGCACGGGATGTGAGAGACGTAGTGTCAAAAAAATATTTAAGAGAAATTCAGAATAAGATGTCTCATGTGCTAACAAGGGCTAACGAAGAGACGCAAGATCGAAGTGCTGTTTGGACATGGAAACTAGCCTATTGTTTGAAGAATTGCTTTCCGATTGTAAATTCGGGGCTTTAGTTGTTGTCGAATCCACGGTTCAAAGGTTTTTAGCTATTTTAAAGGAACTCTGAAGTCAAAATTCGTGCGTGCGGGGATTGAACCTACTGGCCAAAAAAAGGGTCGCTGTCGAGAAGTGCCAGACAAGTGATTTCGCTACGAAAAAACGTAAAAATGTTTAGTAAGCCCGAAAAGTTATTGGGGCCAGAACGACATTATGAGCGCGTGGCGATTACATGTCGTAATGCTTTGTTAGGCACCCAATCTCTCGATCTCAGTGATTGTCTAATCAGTTTTCATTATTAAAAAGTCTAGGATGATCAAAATCCGATGAGGATTCCAGAATGGCTTCAGCATTTTAAAATTTTCAGCTTCTTAACTATAGCTCATCGAGGACCTATAGCTTGGCGATACGATTGCCTTGCGATTTTTTCTATTGGGAACCCCGGTTTTATTTTGATGCTTTGTTCGCATTCTAAAACTAGTCGCGCACTAATGAAAAAGACAATTCAAATCAGCATAACATTTTTTAGCAGATAGGCTCCTTAAAATCGCACGAAATTAAAACAAAAAAGTAGAGCATCCAGGCAGATGACTTCTGCCGGGTCTAACAATTACTAGAACTTTTGGAATTGGGCTCCTTGGTAAAAATCGAAAACGGATTTGGAATTAGTGAAACATTCTGCAGAAGATGAGCTAGATCCCGTTTCAAAATGTCTCGTATGTGTGTCTTGGAGTTTGGACGAGAAGGTGTTACGCGGCAAAGGGGATGTCATTTGAATAGCCCGGGGGCAAAGTTGCGTGCCCTGTGGAATATTTTCGCGCAGCTTTCTGTCTTGCTCTCTTTCTCTCTCTCTCTCTCTCTCTCTCTCTCTCTCTCTCTCTCTCTCTCCCTCACGATATTATGCGTACAGTCGTGTCGTTAAGAATCGTGTATACCATGAAAAGTTGCTACGGCTTAACAAAAAATTATTTCTTCAAAATCAGCATTCCAAGGATACTCGTCATCCGCATCATTCTCGCAATTACTCTTTGCCCTTGGCAAATTCCGCAATTTCCTCGTGGAACAGTGGATCCTCAGTGAAACACTGGATATGCCGAACGTCACTGATCTCCACCCAAAGCATCCCTTGGAGCAATTTGACAATCAGTACATCACCGTTGGCGCGTACGATGCGTTAATACGTGGTGGAACCCTCATCGTGCCAGCGGCGTGGGAACTGCTCAAAAAATGTCGGCGCGTCCTCGTCATCCGGACAGGGGAAGGGCCACGCCTTAATGTGGTGGATTTCACGCTCGCCACGGAGCCATTCCTCGACCACCATCTGGGCGTAGAGTCCGAGAAGTGGGTTCGCCTCGTCGCATTCGAACTGCAATAGGTAAGTATCTGACGTCAGGGTCTCCGGAGGATATCTCGCCAAAGCAAATTTTTCAAAAATTTGTGTACGTCAGTAGGTGCGTAATGGCCTTAAGATGACTGCCCAGTAGCAGTTTTTGCCAAACATATTGTTTTCGTCATGAAAATGAAGTTTTACTTGAATGAACGGGCACATTATAGGGTGTCCCAAAAAATCGACCCCTCTAGCGGGCGGAAACCAAGCCCGATTTTGACGATTTAGTTATTTATCGAAAGCTGGCGAAAGGGCGAAAAAACGAGCGTTTTTCGTTTTTCAATATAAGCGTCATCCCAATTCAGTAAAATTACTGCTCAAAAAACGTTTAGCATCAATTTCTTCGTTTGCGTAAAATTTGATGAGATTTTTTAAACGCGGGATAATAACATTAATAGCCGCCTCACTCGAAATTTTCTTGAATTTTTATTTAGCAACAAAAAAATCCCACCTCCAATTGCATCGTCGGCAGCTTCAACGCTAGGTAGCTGGGGAACGGGGCTAGCAGCTTCGCCGTTAATTTTTCTTCTACCGCATCGTTCAGCCATTCGAACAATTCCTGATCCAACGGAACCAAAACCTCCGGAATCTGGAGCGAATAGTATTTTCCGTCAGGCCGATGCCGCTTGACCACGCCGAGCTGAGCGTCATCATAAAGAAACAGGCGGTAACTACGGATGTCGATTTCCTCGGGAAAAGTTTCGACGGGTCGGAGCCATTCTACGGAAGAGTTATGGAAAAGTAGCGACCAGGTCGTCTGGGCTATGATGGGCCTGTGTGAACATCGCTGCCAAGATCCGTTCTTCTGCTCCTCTGTCATCGCGATTTTCAGACCTTGCCGGTCATAACCGACTTCGACATCCCAATATTTGTTGCGACAATCCTTGGCAATTCCTAGCACTTTTTTGCTGGCATGCGCAGTCCAGAAGAAACTTTTAACATCCATGCGTCGAAAGATGTTGTGTTGCACTTCGGTGGGGAATGCGCAGAAATTCAGCGCCATCTGGAATTCGTTGACTGGATGGAAGAATGAAAGAGAGAAAGTGTAAGAGGGATAGAGAGATAGAGCGAGTGAGTCAGTGAGAGAGAGAGAGAGAGAGAGAGAGAGAGAGAGAGAGAGAGCGTGAGAGAAATCGGAAGCGGGTGGGAGAGAGGGAGGGACCATAGACAGGGGCAGGGTGAGAAATTAATCTCGAAGACATACTTTAATATTAATAATTAAGACGGTTTAGCAGTACCTGAGCGTTTCGCAGAAAAAGTCGTACGCGACAAAGTTTATTCTATTTGAATCGCCAGCGCGCTTTGACCCATGTACCCTGAGGTAAGCTGGTGGTATGGTGCTAACTCACCCTCCCGATCTGCCTAGCTCTGTCAATATTTGGCGGAGCTTCCTATCGCTCCCTCTATCTCTTTCTGTATATCTCTCATATCCCCACGCTTCTCTCTCCCACCCTCTCTGTTTTTCTATCTCTCTGTTTCTCTCTCTATCTTTAACTCACTCTCTCACTATCTCGCTCGCTCTTTCTCACTTTTTCTCTCACTCTCTCCCTAACTTATTCTCTCTTGCTCTCCCTTTTCTCTCTATCTCTAACCCTCTCTGTCTCTCGATGCTTCTCGCCTCATTTTTCGATGATCACAACTTAAAATAGCGTGAAAGTTTTCCTGTCATTCTTTTCCTAAAAAAACAGTTCCATGATCCTTGGCGTCGGTTTGCTGAAAATATTCTACGCCACCATTTCTCATTTCCCAGAACCATCAAAGATCGTCGATTCTCGACCTTGTGAGGCAATCCCTTCCTCGCCTCACATCAGTATCTCCGGGTGTATGCCTCGCAAAAAGAGTGCATTTGCATATTTCGTCGGTGGGGAGGTATTTCCGGAGGTTCCACCACCCCGGGGTAGACTCGAGTGGAGGGGGAGCGTTGGTCGTTTCGGGTGGTTGAGGATGGGGAGAGCCAGGGCTCTCGGGCCGTCGCTCGCTGCTGCTTCCAAATTCGGCTGTGGCTAAAAATAGCCGAAGATATGGCATTTCTTCGCGCTCTCGGCGGGCTGGCGAGGGAAAGCAGGATGAGGTTGGGGAGGGGTGAAGGGAGGGAGAGCTTTTGAGGTCGAGGGCTCAAGAAAGTGAGGGAGAAGATAGAGTGGGAGAGATGGGGACTGAGAGAGAAAGAGAGAGAGAGAGAGTGAGCGAGAGATAGAGGGAGAGAGGCGGTGAGAGGTAGGGCTAGAGAGACAGATAGAGCGAGAGAGAGAAAGATAGAGAGCGTGAGATAGAGTGAGAGCGGGAGAGAGTGAGAGTAAGAAATAGATGAGCTTAAGCTTAAGGCGAAACTAGTATTTAGGACCTGGAGAGAAAAATCCATATTAAGAGGCCGCGACTTCCATTAGAATACTGACAACGACGAAGAACGAAGTTCGACAACCTAAAATTTTATAAGAAAGAGGCGTTTTGATCTTTAAATATGCGGAATTTGTAGAAAATCTTGCAACGCTGTAAGATTTTCTTCAATTCCGGAGATGTATCAGTTTTTTTGCGAACCTCAATCTCGATGAGAAATACACTCTTTAATAACCTATATACCCGCCAGAGGCCCCAGTATTTTTCATAACGGACAACTAGACAACACCCGTGTAATGGAGGGCTCGACGAGAAAGCGCCGAAAACACACCGATTTTTGAGAGAGCCAGACACGCCGCAGAGACCTCCGAACCCCCAGAGACACGCGAGAAATTTGCTCTTCGACGACCAGCGCGAGAGCAGGCCTTTGCCGCGACTTTCCGCTTGACGCTGAGAAGCGTGAGAGTTGGCGAGAGAGCGAGAGAGCACACAGAAAGCAAGGCCCCCCGGAGAGAGACTAACGCATTCCCGGACTGGCCGGCTGGTTGGGGAGGGATTCGGAGAAGAGGCGGCCGGACCGCCACGCAGCTGCGCTGCGCTCCCCCGGAGAGAGGAAGCAAAAAAAGAAAAAGGAAAGCAGCACAGCCGCCTCGTCGCCTGGCTCTAGCCTCAACCCAGGGGGGGACCCCAGGACCGCGTGAAGCTGCCATTTTTAGAAAGATTTTTGGGGTTCAGAAGATATTTTTCTTTATTTTCTGATGTCTGAAATTCCTCTGCATCCATTAACCATTGAAAATCAGCACTATTAAGTTTGATTTTTTTAATTTCAAGAGCTTTCCGTGCTTTTTCCATCCAAGTTCGCCCGATACTTTTCGCAGTGATGTTCATTCTCCACTTCGACGTCGTTTCTCACGTCTCCCGAGCCTGTTATCAATTCTCATAGCACATTTTTGCCTTGCAAAACTGGCGTCAAGACGACTTTTGCCCACGAAAATTATTAATGCGCTATCTTAAGGCATGCCGGGGGACTAAAATAGTTTCGGAATCAATATTTTTGACTTAAAATTTCGACTTACACTTTTATAGATGCTTTTCTATTTTGTTAAGTGTAATTGGCGACGTATGAGAAGATACTGAATTTTTTATAGTTTTGGCAGCTCTTAAATATGTTCTAAACTATTTTAACGAGCCAGATTTTATCGGATGCAAAAAATTCCGGTACTTATATAATCTTTAAAGCCGTGTGACATTAATTACCTTTTTAACGTTTTATCTAAATTTCCTGTTATTCTTTCTGCTTTAAAATCACTCGTATAACACTCAAATCCAAATTTCTAATGATCATTCTATTAAGTTTAGAAATCTTCCTTATAATTTGCATAAAAAAATGTGAGGAAATTTGCCGGTGACCTCTTATCCATCCCGATTTCCTTGAAAACGCATTTTTTTCGCCACCCCCCAGACTCAGAATTTTCGTCCCATTTGTTTTCTAAAATTTCTCGTTAAAACACTCGCGTGGAGACAAATCGGAGCCCCTGCCCCCTTAAAACGTTTTGTCATTTTGTGTCCTGGCGCTCCATTTTCCGGTCCATTTTCCGGTGTATCTGTGAAAGGGGTGGAAGGGAAGGGAAGAGGCCCTCGTGATATCAGGTGTGTGTGGCTGTGTCCGCTCTAAAAATAGCCCAAATCCATGCATGTCCGTCGATTCCTCTTGCCGGCCCTCAGTCGGGGATCGACCCGCTAATCCGAGCCTCATTTCCACTCGTCCTCCTCTGTCCTTTTTTGCCGGCGGATCCCCCCCCCCCCCTCATTTCCGACCATAGCCGGCCGCCGGGGGGCTTCTTTTGAATCGGAAATTCCTGGCGGGTTGGCCGGAATGATACCGAAATCTAGGCTATATGGGGGGCTATTTTTGGATTTTCGATGCACTACGCATTACAGGGAAAAGCGTCATCTCGGAAAGAACGTTGGGATTAGGTGGTCAATTTGGTCGGGGCCTTTTTGATAGTTCGGTTTCTGCGGCTTTTCAGTTTCCGTTTTTCCATTTTTCCGGTGTTGCGGGTTCCATAATATGCTGATTAATTTGCATATTTGGTATTTAGTTTTCATATTTAAGCTTTATCTAGCGAGTTTTTCTTTCCGACAATCGTTGCTTTGAAGCGTATTCGGCTCTATACCGATAGCACGGGGCAATGACAACAGAACGGGGCATTGACAACAGAACGGGGCATTGGCAACAGAACGGGGCAATGACAGCAGAACGGGGCATAGCCAGCAGAACGGGGCCTTGGTTTGGCCAGGGGGGCAGGCGGCCAGCAGGACGGGGCATTGCATACTTTCTCAGAAAAACGTATTTTTATGGTCTCTCGCCTACTTTTTTCTCTGATTATATTTTTTGGATTCACAGAACTGTTTGTCAACCAGGCTGAACGTTTCTAACTAGGGAAGTCCAAAATACCCCGCAACACGGATCGGAATGAGAATTTGTACATTTATAGATGCGACCAGGCTGATAATCGCCTCGATTTCCGAATCTGCTACAGAGCCTAGAAATTTAAGATATTAAAGTTTTGGTGACATTTTTGGGGCCCCGGAAAAGGGTTTGTCAGGATATCGAACTTTTTTTCTGTATTTTTCGAGTTATTTGAAGTAGCCTAACCGATAGTCTTTTTTTCTGATTTTTCTGATTGGATGGTCAGGGAAAATCAGGGAAAAAGTAGGCGAGAGACCATAAAAATACGTTTTTCTGAGAAAGTATGCAATGCCCCGTCCTGCTGGCCGCCTGCCCCCCTGGCCAAACCAATGCCCCGTTCTGCTGCCATTGCCCCGTTCTGCTGTCATTGCCCCGTTCTGTTGCCAATGCCCCGTTCTGTTGTCAATGCCCCGTTCTGTTGTCATTGCCCCGTGCTATCGGTACAGAGCCGCGTATTTTCCCAAAATCCTGGCCTCGCTAATATAATTTTGAGATTTGCGGCATTTTTGAACACATATACTATTCGTTCAAAATTCTTATAGTTGTAGATTCCTATATTTTTGTATCTATAAAATAATCTCAAAATGATGCCTACTTTTTGAGATTGGCAAACTGCAAAAGTGTAAAATTAATTATTTTTGATCTTTGTAACGTAAATTCTGGTCCATTGAGAAATTCACCCATTCATTATTTAACGATTTTTACTTCAAGTCTTTTCTGCGTTGACCAATTACCACCCTGAAAGCGATACCTAAACTCCTGCTAATACAGAAACATTCAAGTTTGGCCAGATCTCTCGGTTCAGGAAATTGGGCCCTTTTGGTCGAAGAGAGACGAGTTATGCTTCGCCTCACCGGCTACTGGCCACCCCAGAAGAAGCACGTGAGCCCGGGCGATCCCGAGGTGTATCGCCTTGTTATAATTGGGCTAGTTTTGGACCCGGGTCCAAGACACAGAGAGATATTTAGTAAAGTATCACTCCTCTCCCTCACCTGGTCCTCCATTGCTCACCTAGAAATCACATAACGTGCTCCAAAAAACCATACTTATGCCCTATAATTAATGTCATTATGATGATGCATTTTTTGGCGTACGGGCACATCCCCAAATTTCAGCTGCCGTTATGCGAAATGACGTCGCCAAAAAAATTTTCTTGGGGTAACGCAATCTTGCCAAATCGTGGTGCCCATTATTATCAGTTCATTTTGCATTTTTTGAAATTTAATAGGTATTTTCAGGTTTCAACCGCTTACATTTATTGTTAGCGTAATTTTTTGGGTCATACAACGTAGTGGGTTTGGTATAAATTGCCCTTCGTACGTAAAAATAGTGGGATTTCGCGGTTTCTGATTTTCAGGTGATTTTAGGTGTTGTATTATTATTTAAGGTACCACTTCATTAAAGTTTTTCTAGCCTCCATACGTAGAATCTATTCATGCGCAATTCTATTCCATTCATACAAATTTTAAAAAATGGTGTTTTTTTCAACAACGCTACAGACCTTTGACCATCGCTTCCCCCCGTTATAACACAAATTCCTCAAATATCCCAGATTCTCCCGCCAGCCGTTCTCTTGCTATTCTACGTCAAACCCATGCCCCATCGGGCACTACCACTGGAAAGCCGATAAAAACAACCGCCCCGGATCGCCAGTGTCCCCCCTTGCTCTGCCCGATTGGGCGATTTTGCTGATTTCCGGTCAGCCCCCGGGAAAAACGGCAAACACACAAAATCGTCCGGTCCCTCCCTCTCGTGCTCCTGTAATTATTGATCGGCTTTGGGTCTATGCGGCAGTCATTTCTTTAAGAAAATGCCCGGGGAAATCAGGGGATTAACGAGGCGCGATGGGGGGCATGGAATTCCGGAAAGGATTTGCTGGGCTCTCTGGGGAGAAGCCCCGGATTTTCGGTTTTTTGACGATTTTACTTTTCATATAACTTTATTGGCCAAATCCCCACGTTTTTTGGATTTTTGCAGCCAATTATGACTGCACAAAAAACAAATTGTCAATCTGCAGCTCCGACGATCGACCGTCTACGAGTTTTCCGGCTCCAAAAATGCATTTTTCATAGGCAGCTGGAGAAGGTTGTAGTAGACGAAAGTTTCCTTCTATACGATTTCACTACAAAGCTGTCGATTTTCGGTCGAACCCCTCAATTACCGGGAATTCCGGCCACCCCTCAAAAATGGCTGTAATGAGCGCTCGGGGGAGAGGTGGGGGGTGGCGGGGAGATTATGAATTACTAAAGTCGCGATTTTCAATTGTTCATTGAGATCTTTGTTTGTCTGCCTATATTTAAGCGCTTTTTGGAAGTTTCCTAAATAAACTCTGTTAGATTGCCCTTCTCGGAAAGGTATGCTAATGGCGGCAGCCATTTTACAGCTTCCTTTCTGACCAAATGATTGATTTTTCTCGTCGGGACATCCAATTTGCTTGTTTTTTAGAGTTAGTTTATGTTTCCAATTCCATTCTAAAGGCCCGTTGAAGCCAAGTCCATATACTGTCTTTCCAGCTCATCCCCCACGGGCCAAACGTAGGAGCCTCCTCCCGAAGCTGCATCCTCCCATCAGGCCTCTGACGGGGGGAAATGTCCGATGGCGGACCACCTGTCACCACCACCGAATCCAGTGCGTACTTTATTAAAAAAGGCGTATTAAAAAAGCTATAAAAATACCTCCTAATATCTAGGCGAGGCAGCGCCGGCGATCCCGGATTTTGCGGCTCTGGCCGCGGGATTGGATTTGAATGGAGCTGCTGAGCGGATCGGGTTGATACAGCAGGTGGGGCAAGTTTAAGATTACGTTTTGTATAGCTATATCAATCTTTATTATATGTATTCCTGGGCTTATATCGTATTTTGTTAAGGTTTCCATAGGCCTTAAATGTTCTCAGGTTTTTCCTATTGAAGTTAGGTAGATGCCATTCGGTGTCTCTTTATCTATCTCTCGCCTCTCTATCTCACTACCGCTCTGTCGCTCTCTCTCTCTCTCTCACTCTCTCTCTGTGTCTCCCTTATGCCATCTCACGTATCTCGGAACTCAAAGCATCCCCCTCCTCCACGATACTTTGCCCCTCGGCGAATCTAATTTTGCGGCCCCGTCCCATCCCCCTATTTTCGGAACATAGCCGCCAAAAACCGGGCCAAATTCTATATAGCCGTTAATGGGTATTATCCAGGGGATGGAAAACTCATTTCTGCCCCCTCCTCCCGGATGGGGAACCAGGGATTCGAGAAAATGAGGATAACATAGCCGGGAGGTTGAGCTCAAAAAATGAGACACCAGAGTAGTGGGGGGGGGGGCAGGGCGGCCCTGGAGAAGGAGGTGGTAATTGGGGCTGTATGTGGTTGAGAGAGAGAAAGCGAGAGAGAGAGAGAGCGAGAGAGAGAGGTGCTAGAGACGCAGAACCACCAAGAAACAGCAACCCAACAACCCTAAAAGTAGGAAAAAGAGCTGATCCCGTGGACCTCCCGCCTCTTTCCTCAGCCCCCCTAGATATCTAATGGCCCCTCAGAAGCGGGGACCCACAGAGACCCATTCCCCGCCCGGATCCAAAAATAGACGAGCCCAAAATAGCCAGCGGGGCCCTTCCACCGGCTGATGCCCTGAGTAGTAATTTGTCTCTCCTCGTCCTCCTTCACCCTCCCTGCTGCATGGCCAATTCGGGGCTATTCCGGGAATAGTTGGCACGAAGAGGGGGAAGGCGAAAAACCGAGTATAATGTGAAGCCTGGGCGCGGGATTGGATTATGAGAAATGGGGGCGTGGAGCGGGATTGACCTTGCCTTGAAATTGTGAGAGCTGCACGCTTCTAGTATTCAATTTTTGGCGTAAAACGCGTGGATTTTGCTGATTTTTCATGAAATCAGCAAGAATATCAAGATTTAAAATGCTGATTGCAAAAATGCCGACACACCAAGGAGCTGAAAGACGACTTGGGGTCTTGATGTTGATATTCTGGTTGTCGGTATTTTTTTGATGTCTGATTCGTAACGGACTCAGCATTTTAAGTCATGTAAATTTGCTAACAACCTTTTGTAGATGTTTTGAATGTTCTGAAAATAATTGGAGAATAAAGGAACACTTTTTAATTATTTTCAATTTACAATTTACTACAAAAGCCCGTAAACCCATATAAAATCTACAAATAAAATGTCGGCAGCCAATTTGCATCAAAAGACATTACCCGAACTATTTTCTCTTGCCTTCTTAAAAAAAGTTGACCTGCCGCGCGTCAGCCGCTCCGAAATTAGAAAAATCACGACAATCTGCTGTTTTTTCTGTACCCGGGCTAAAACCGTGGGAATACCCGCACCGTCTTTGAGCCAGAGCAGCAGCTGCTCAATTTCCCCGAGTAGCCCCCCCGGCCAGACCTTGGGGATTACCTACCTATACTCGAAAAAGGGCGGAAGACCATTTCTCCCTTGCCGCGATCTCGCAGACCAAATTGTAGTCATTACACTCCAAATGACAGCCCCCGGGCCGTCTTGGCCAAAGATCTCCTGCCTGGGGCGTAATAGGGTCGAAGAAACGAGAGGTGCCGGCGCGGGAATCCGGAATTCCGGACGAGGCAAAGGGATAGCTGCTGGAATATTCCAGGGGGTTTCGCACAGAAAACGAAACGAAATGGGGAAGGTGACTGCAGCGAAAAGCATAAGCATAGCGACGGATGATAATTAGGGCCATTTGGAAGAGCGTACTGGCTCGTATAGCCGTTTTTTGTGTAAAGATGGTTTATAGGGGAGCCCCTGCTGGCTTGTTCTTGTCAAAAAGTATCGATTTTTGTCGAAAATCCCACTAAAAATTTCCATAAACACAACGTATATTCTTTTCATGCTAGAATCATTTTTAGCGAAGCAAACCCTCTAAAACCTCTGCCATCTTGTTCTTGTCGAAAAGTGTCGATTTCTGCCAAAAACCAGTTTAAAAAGTTCTTTAAAGGCAAAATACATTGATGTCGCTAATTCTTAACTTTCGAAAGTCGGCATATTTATACTTTTAAAGGCCGATTTAGGGAAAAATATCTCTCGTATATGTTCCTATTTTGGCTTAAATACCAATTTCGGTCAATTTTTCGCGGCCTGCCAAAATCTTCCCAGCCATTTTTTGTCTTCGAATCCCCTTTAAAGCCGGCCATAATCTACAGCCAAATTCCCCGATATTTTCTCGCTCTCCTCCAATGCCATTTGGAGCAATATTTTCGGCAAATGGCAATGCATGCTAGACCCGGAACCTTTAAGAGGTATTTGGAAGAGGGAGCCTGGCCGGCCCGGGCTCGGAGGTGTCTATTTTTGCCGCCGCGGGACCCCCCAACTATTTGCGGTCCGCCCGGCCGACGGAAAAGAAGAGGTGCTGTTCGTTGGGCTCGGGAAGGCCGTGGGGTGGAAAGCAACGGAAAATGGGGGGAAAAGAAAGGGTAGGAGAAGAAAGAGCTAAAAGAGCAGAAGGGGGGACCGACCCAAAACAAACGCGTCTCTTGTGCTACTTGCACAATCTTTGCCATGAGTACTGTGGGTACGAAATTGTTGGGATCGAAATTTTGAAAGATCTGGAACGAAATTGGGGGTGAGGGATCTGAGATTTTTAAGTGGATTCTCAGCGTTTAAAAAAAACCCTAGAGCTTCTGCAAGTTACTACTTACTTCCTGGCTTAAAAAAATTGTGCAAAATCTCCGTTCTCCTTTAATTCAAATTAAAAAAAATATTTTATAGGCCCCGAAATTGTCAAGATCACATTTCTAATTTTTACTCTCACTAGTGAATTTTTGAAATGTTTAATTAAATTAAATCAGTTAAATTGATTTAAAACTTAATGTTCTATACAAGGAAACGCGACGTTTTTAATCCAATTTTGCTGATGCTTTAAAATGGCCCAGTTACAAATTTGACACGAGAATCCCGGTGGACTGCTGAACTCCTTGAACCTATCGCTATTCGTTGCCAACCTCTTGTTTCGCGAATTTCAAGCAATTCCTCTTTGCATAAAAAATTCGATAAAAATAAAAAATTCGATATAAACAATTTTCTCCGTGACTTTCCGGAAGCCAGGGGGTTTCCAGCTGTACCAATCTGACCTCAAGGCTAACTCTACTTTCTAGGCCCATGATATTTGGAAAAAACAGTAAAAAAAAATGGGGAACATACCGCTTATCAAAATTAGTATGGCGAAGATTCGGCATGGTGAAAATTCGGTATCGTGAAAATCGGCATGGTGAAAATTCGGTATACTAAAAATTCGGCATAGCGAAATTCGGCATAGTGAAAATTCGGCATAGTGAAAATTCGGCATAGTGAAAATTCGGCACAGCGTCAATCGGCATAGCAAAATTCGGCATAGCGAATGGAACTCGGGGGGGGGCCTAATTACCCCCAATCTCAGGGGGCATTAAATGACTGCAAAATGCTACTGACCTCCTTTGCAAAAATCGCCAAAAATTATCTCGATGTTTTTCAGCTCTACCAGCAAAGCAGCAGGACCTGATGAACAGCTACGAGCAGGCGAAGAAGAACATTTTGAACCAGCAGCTGCAGGCGTATTATCAGGTTCGAAAACTCAAATTAAATTATATAAATTTTTGCAATAATAAATAGTAATAATTTATATCATTAAAAGCGAATTTAGCAAATCCTCGCCAATGCCCTGCAACAGCAGCAGCAGAACATGGCCGCCACGCAGCCGGAGCAAATGGATGAGTCGGATGGGCCGGCGAGTAAGGATTTTGGAGACATAAAAATCAAATGGCCGCCAAAAATAGCAAAAACGTTCACATCAAATTTTTAGTGCCCATCCATCTGACCTCGTCGATGTCGTCGCTCCTCGGCAGTCCTGGGTCTCAATCTGTGCCCCAGACCCCCACCAACACCAAGGAGTCCAAGGAAAATCCGTTGGCCGCGCATTCGAAGTCGCAAAAGAAGTGGGTATAGATTTCGTATTTCGCTATTTTCATTGATGGATACTTTAAGTGCACTTAAAAATATACCAAATTTAAACTTTAAATCCACGTTTTCAGACGTTTCACCGAAATCCGGCACAATGCTCTTGGCGGCTCGCAGACAATTTCGCAACACACCAAAGATCGTTTGAAAAATATGATTGCAAATCGACGATCAGGGGATAGTCAGGTAATATTAACAATTATAAACCGTCAAAAACCACTATAAACTCTTAAAAAAATTCTCCTTTTTAGCCGAACCTGTTGAACAGCCCGCAAGGCAGCGGCCCGGTCCAGAATTGGTCATCTTCTTCAATTAATCAGCAAGCCCCGATGAGCCCGCAAGTTGGAAAGGTATGGATAGTACCAAAAACCGTCAAGGTATGATTTTCAGTCCAACGTCGCCTCACCTCACTTCGAGCCCTACCCGGTACAGAGCGCGCACCAGAGCTCCTCCGCCGAGTACGCCCTCCGGAAGGTCAACTCGGAGCCGAACCTGAAGATGCGCATCCGGTCGAAGATCCTCAGCAAGGGCTCGAGCCCGATTCAGCATAATAACTCGCCCGGGCAGGGGTCGTTGACAAGGTTTGTATTTTTATTGAAATTGCTCACAAAAAATACTGTCGGCTAATACTAGTGGAACCCATGATTACTTAAGGCTAGGGATGGCTTATTTTTATTTCGTCGAAAACAAAATTTCATTTTCTCGAAATTTCATTTTGGTTGGAATGTAATTTATCAAAAATTCAATTTGTCGAAAATGTTTATTTGTCGCTTTTTCGCCTCGATTATGCACCCCAAACCTCGCTGAAATTGATTGCATTTGAATTTTGACAGAACAAAATTTCGACAAAGTGAAATTTCGGTAAATAAGATTTCGGCAAAACGAATTTTGACGTACTGCTAGGAAGAAAACTAAAACTTCCAAAAGCTAAATGTTTCCTGTATAAATTTGGTGTCCTTTCGCTTTGCATCCTTTTAGCCTGATATCCCAGCATCGGATTGATAAGTCTAAAATATCGAGTTAAAGCCGTTATAGTCAGTTAAATTCGTTAAAACCCACCATGTTTCAGAGCTGACAGCGATCTCGGATCCGCCCTACCCAAACTCGAAGATGGTCTCCACAACCTCGGCCAAGCCTTCGTCCCCCACATGATTGTCCCCAGCCCGTCCCTCCCGAATCTGGTATGGATTATCGTGTGATTTTTAGCGCTCCTTAGCAGCTTTTTCTTGCGTCAAAAACAAAAATTCAATTTAACTGATTGCCGGGTGGGGCAGAGGCGACTGGTGTCCGGATTCGGCACGGATTATCCGCTCCGAATTTTCCGACTATTTCTAGCCTCGTTGTATCTGGTTTTTGGCCCCGCATTTCCGCAGGAGATCCGAGCCCGGATTCT
Source organism: Mesorhabditis spiculigera (assembly GCA_958295435.1). Classification (NCBI taxonomy): domain Eukaryota; kingdom Metazoa; phylum Nematoda; class Chromadorea; order Rhabditida; family Rhabditidae; genus Mesorhabditis; species Mesorhabditis spiculigera. The sequence continues at coordinate 1,471 of CATQJA010001277.1, read as the reverse complement.
GGGGACTCAGTGGGTTTTTGGCGCAAAAATAGATGCCCAGTCACATGGCTGCAATCCATCCGGTATTTGGAAAAATGGAAATCACATAATCCTTTGAGGCTTTGGAAAAAATGCCAAACATCAGGTTTATGAGGGGAAAATAAAAATAGAAATGCCAAAAATGCACCAATTAGCGTTTTTAAACGAGGTTTGAAACCCGGGTATACTATCTATTAAAGAGCTTTCAGAGTATCGAAGCCTTAACAAGATTCACAATTTCCAACTCAACCATGACAATAGAAACAAGTTTTACGATCCAATTGTCTGGATTAGATACGGTATTTGGGGGATTTTTTTAAATATGGACTTGCATGTTTAGCGGCTAGATAATATGTGTATTTTTCGGAATCGGAAAAAAAAATTTATATTTCATATCTGAATACAATTTTCAGAATATGGCCGGATTAGGCGGTCTCGATCTGACATCGCTTCTGGCCCAGGCTGCCCAGCTGAACAGCTTCCTGTCGTTGCCGTCCCTTTTGAAGACCCAGCTGGCAATGTCGGGGCAGATGGGCATTGGCGGGCAGCAGGAGGAGATTGGTACGTTTATGTGAAACTATACCTTAAAGCAGCGAAACCCTCAAGAAGCTCTTTATAAACTTAAAATTTCTAGACCGTACCCGTCTCGATCCAAGCGCCGCCGCCTTGGCTTCGTTATCAAACGCCCAACTACCAATTGGCGGATACCCCAGCTTGCTGAAACAGCAGCTACGAGAGCTGGTTTTACGGTATGTAAAAAATTATCATTTTTAACGCCTAGTTTTTTCAGGCGGAAATCCCTCGTTCGAGAGGAACCGGAAGAAGTGATCCCCATGGAAGAGCAGTCCACCAGTGCTGTCGAAAAAGCTTCTTCGATGGAAGTTCTAGCGGAAGGGGAGTCACAGCCTACCACCGGTAATAGGAGAAGCTAGGTATCTCAAACTTTGTCTAGGCCTGGCCTACGATGGTAACATGTCGCGGCACGAATGCGTGTGCGGACAAAGCGGATCCCACGTGGAACACGGCGGAAGGGTGACATCGATTTGGGAACGATTACAGGCTGTTGGATTGGTGCAAAGGTAGGCTAGGATAGCCCAGAGTGGTCGAGTAAGGTACCCATACATACCTAAGCAGCTAGAAAACAGTAGATCTAACAATAAGCAGTCAGCAAATTTCAGATGCGAACGGGTACCAACAAAGAAAGCGTCCTTGGAAGCATTACGATCCGTCCACTCGTCAATTTACGTCCAATTCTTCGCCGTATCCCCCACGGCTTGCCTCAAGATGGAGCCAAGCGAGTTACCATTGCGGAATTTCGTGCAAGTAAGTCCTTTTCTAATAGTTGAACGTCTTGAACTTGACGTTAAATGGTAATTCATGCAAAATTTGTATTTTCAGCTACCCTGCGGCGGGATAGGAGTCGACTCTGATACCTATTTTAATGATGCAAGCA
>CATQJA010001276.1:0-35943 GCA_958295435.1 Mesorhabditis spiculigera | reverse complement strand
ACGCATGCCCCTAGCAATAACGACCACCTCTAATAACGTCCTGCAAAAAGCGCTTTTTTTTCCTCGAATTAACGCCCTTTTCTCATAAAAAATATTGATTTTGGTGGCCCTAAAAACCGGTGACCGGTTAGATATGTAAAGTGCGGGCATATAAGTAATACTACCGACATCTGCAGGCCTGAAAAGCTTACTTGTTCGAAGCCCTGCCCTTTGTATCTGCACAGGAAGCGATAGGTGCAGCTCCTGACCGCATTTGTAAAGTTAACGTCGGAAAATCAGAACTGTAGCAGCGCACCTTGCGGAAAGAGGCTTGCGAAGCTTCCGAAAACAGCTTCAAAAAGAGCTAGTCATTAGTTAGCCAGTATTTGTAAGTACGCCTCGAAATCAATGAAAAACTAAAGCGTCTACTTCCCAAAACGGCGCCATTTGCAAGCAAAAGGCTTCAAAAAACGTTCCGCAACGTATGAAAGCACCCCATTTTATGTCTTCTGTACCCTAACTTTTAGTTGTTTTCCCGCTCCTACCGTAACTAACCAGTTCCCCGCTCTTCTTTTTCATTTCCCCGCCGTACCCGGCCTGGCACGCTAAAGCTCGTACCAACGTGAAAATTTTCATCCCGAACTTGCATCCAGCCGCGCGCCCACGGATTTTCCATCACATCTGCGCCCATATCTTTTCAGTGAGCCATTTCAGTTTTCGGTCTTTTATCAGTCGCTTTTTTAGAAAGATCCGCATTTGCAAGAAAAATATGACGTCCGAAGTCGTGATCTGCTCAAGAACATCGACCTCTCCGAGCCGAAGAAGCTGCCGCCGGGCAAGAGCGGCAAGCCGACGAAGATCGCCACCAATTCGTATCGGTAATATTCTTTCCAGTTCCTTTTCATTACTTTATCAGTCTCCACGATCGCGAAGGGCCACGCCATCTTCGGGCGCTGATGTTCGCATCTACGAGATCTACGTCAACAAGCAGGGCGTCGCTTCCGCTGAAAGAACTTTGCAAGCAGACCAAAGACGAGTGGAGTTTTCTATCTATCCCCTTCTCTATCTACCAATTCAGCTTCACCGAGCAAGATCGCAAGGCGAAGACGGTCTTCCTGCTCAGGCTGTTGACGGAGAAGAAGTTGCTGCCGTTCGGAAAGCTCGAAGAAGTCGTGTACGATCGCGCGGCGATCCTCTTCAGCCTGAAGAAGTACCCGGCGGTCAACAAGCTCTTCGATGCGGCTACCCTCAAAGATATGAACTACAAGTGCTCTGAGGGAATGCACCGGCGTACAATTCGAGCTCAAGCCCGTTACCGAGGACTACGCTGTTGGTCTTTTAGTGTATAGGGCTCGAAACTTCGCTCCCTAAATGCAAATTCTTTGCAAACCTTCCTGAATTGTGAACTTTAGCTGATAACCGACGATGCCTTCCGGGATGGTGATGGAAACATCTTGGAGTTCCTGAACCTGCTGACGTCTCAACACGCCTTCGTCCGCACCGACAAGTTCATCGTCTACCAGTCGAACCGTGCCTTCCTCTTCGACCCCTCTGAGGCCGGATTCCGCGAGGCCGATTGCCCCGCCCTTCCGGACGGCAAGTACCTCGGAATTGGATGCGGCAAGAGCGTGCACATCGCCGAAGGCGCTTCGAAGGGCAACGTCGGCCCCATCGTCACCGTTGACGGTTTGTGATATTCTCTAGATACAATGTATTGTTTTTAGTGATCAAGACGGCCTTCCATGGCGAAAACGTCGGCCTCCACATCAAGGTGGCGGCCATCTTGAACTGCAAGGTCGAACAGCTGGAGAGCGTCTACTCTCCCGACAAGCTGATTCGAATCAAGGACCAACTGAAAGGTTTTTAGTAATTTCTATTTTCTTTACATTTATTCAGGTCTCACGGTGAAACCGAGCTACCTGAAAACCCAGCGGGTCATCAAGATCAAGCAAACGGGGCTCTCGGCGAACAAGCACGAGCTCGATATTGATGGAAAGAAGCTGACGGTGACCAAATACTTCCTGCAGAAATACAATATTCAGCTCAAGTAAGTCTTACTTTGCGCGGGTAAGTTTTCTTTGTTATGCTTAGGTACCCATCGTACACGGTCGTTGACGACCGCGGCTCGGTCTACCCAATCGAATGCCTCATCGTCGCCCCGAATCAGCGTGTCAGCGGAAGTCAGCAGTCGCCGGACCAGATGAAAACCCAGATCAAGGTAAGGGGATGCACCTTTGCCATTTTATTGATCTTTCAGGCTTGCGCGACGCTGCCCGCCATTCGTAAACAACAAACCGACCGTCTGATGAAGTCGATGGAGCTGTCGCCTACTTCTTCGAACAAGCACCTCGCTGCAAACAGCGCGAAGATCGAATCGGGCCCGCTGATGGTCGACGCTCGCGTCCTCCCGGTTCCGGTCGTTAGCAACCAGTCGAACAGGCCGATCCCCGTTCAGGATGTATGATTTCAACGATCTCCTCACATAGTTCTTTAGGCCAAATGGTCGAACAACGGCTTTGCCAAACCGGCGGTGGTGGCTGATTGGGTTGTCTTCCTTCTTCTCGACGAAAGGGACTCTCGAACGAATCCGATCAACGAGGCGAAGAGGGTCGCCAAGACCCTGATGGACATCGGCCGACAAAATGGCATGCACGTCGGAGAGCCGAAGGAATATTTGTCGGTGGACCGCTTTAAGGTATAGTTGTGGTTTCAATTATGTATTTAATCCTTCACAGTTGACCAACGCCTTCGAGGAGGCCAAGAAGAAGGCCGTCAAGTTCATCTTGTTCCTCCAGAGCGGTACGCTTCAGCACCATGGTAATAGTTGCGCGATTTTCTTCAACCTCATTTAGGTGAAATCAAGGCCCTGGAGCAGAAGTACCAGATCCTCACACAGGATCTTCAGTACAAGCGCACCACCGAGACTGGCCGCCGCGACACCATGAAGAATATCGTGCAAAAGATGAATATGAAGTTCGGCGGACTGAACCACTACGTCCTCGACACGGGCAAGATCATCAAGCAGCGAAATTTGATCATCGGTGTTGAGGTGCGTTGACCCTTACTTGTGTCTTTTTATCTCACCTCCTTGGCGCGCGCTGCCGGCAAGATCCTCAAGCAGAGCAGCCAGCTCATTGTCGCTGCTCTGCTTGATGATCTTGCCGGAATCGTCGTGCCGACCCTTGAGCTCGCCTTGAATTTTGATCACTTATGTTAGGAACACTTCATATTCTTTTTTTTAGTTTACGCACCCGCCGCCGACTGCTCCTGGCCAGCCGCCGGCTAGCCCATCAGTTCTGGGCTTCTCGTCCAATTGCTCCGGCGACCTGCAGAGCTTCGTTGGCGACTACAAATTCATCCAAGCTCGCGCTGGTGACGATCGCTCGGCTATCGATGGCCCGCTGAAGCAGCTGTTCAAGGAGTGCCTCAGCCGGTTCAAGGTCTCGTACGGCGCTATCCCGGAGACGATCTGGCTGTATCGCAACGGCGCCTCCGAGGGCCAATTTCCTGTGGTACGTTTCTTTCCTTCAACTCTTTAGTATATTTGGTTTAGTTGCTGAACAAGGAAATCCCGCTGTTCTACCAGGCCGTCCACGAGTTGACCAAGGGCTCCTACAACCCGAAGCTCGTTTATATTGCTGTCAGCAAGGACCACGTCCATCGCTTCTACCCGGAGAATTGCCAGGGAGGCTCGGCGACGCTCCAAAACGTTCGCCCGGGCACCGTCATCGACAACGGCATCGTCTCGCCTTCTCGCAGCGAATTCTTTTTGAACGCTCATCTGGCCTTCCAGGTTGACAATGTTCTCTCATCCTTTTAATGATTTTTGCAGGGAACAGCGAAGGCGCCGAAATACACCATCCTTCGAAATGGCAGTGATGTGAACAAGCCCATCTACACCATGGACCAGATCCAAGGTACATTTTCCGATCTTTGTTTTACTCCGTTTATTTAGAGCTGACGCATGCCCTGACCTTTCTCCATGGAATCGTCAGTATGGCCATCTCCCTTCCAGCCCCGCTGCGCGTTGCCTCGGAAAGCGCCAAGCGCGGCAGCTCCAACTACACCCAGGAGCGCATCAAGCCAGTGTATCTTTTTGCTTGCTTTTCAATAATTCTTTGGTTTAGTCACGGCAATGTCGACCTGGAGGACATTGAAGTGCTCAACAAGGAGATGGTCTACAGCGGCCGCCAACTCTCCAAGGTGCGCTTCAACGCCTGAGAGCATCGAAGCTGACAGACCATTCGATCTTTAATTTTATTGCTACTCGGTTATTATGTTCGTTCATTTGTTTGTAAATAAAACGTTGATGGTTTGCGCGAACATTGGCCAACCAGAGTAGCATCTGAAATTTGCCCGAGCCAGTCTGAACATCGTTTTTCCAACTTTACCACAAGCGCAGATTGGCATCGTACGATTTCTTGAGCACGATTGCTGCCATACGGCTTGAGAGGGAGCGAGGAGTCAATTTTTTTAGGTGTGTGAAAAACTTTCGCTGTAGATATATAGTTATATGAAAACCATGCTATTTTGTTAGGGGCTTGGTGAAGAGCTAAAACTTGTTATGTTCGGTATGCGATGAAACTGTAAAGGATTGGCAAGAGAGGGGAAAAGCCCCGGAAACGGCTGGGTGCCATGGCGTGAATCAGCCCATCCTTTCCCTCATACTCGGCCTCGAGCGATGGTGATGCGGGACGCTTGTAGATCAGCGTACGAGCACGTGTAAGGAAAAGAGGAGGTCGCGGGTTCGACTCCCGCCGTGCGCAACCCCGTTTTACCATTGCTCGAAAGTTTATGAAACCAGGAGTCTGTTTTTCGCTAAGTAATCTCGAGCTTGCAGAATTGAGTCTGTTTGGAAAGTAATGTGGACGTTTTCGCGTCCCAGTTATGCATTTGGTTGACGGCGTCCAATCATGATTCTACGGTACCTGCCCTCCCCCGATCTTCTGAAAGTTTTCAGCGTGCCTGTCCTGGCACGATTACACAAAACGAAAATTTTCACAGAAAACATCCGATGGCGGCTCACTTCCGCGTTTTTCATCACATCTGCACCAATATCTTTTTCGGTGAGTGGTTCCCACTCTTACTATTTTTTTTGCATTTAGAAAGATTAGCATTTGCAAGAAAAAATGACTTCCGAAGTCGTTGATCTGCTCAAGAACATCGATCTCTCCGAGCCGAAGAAGCTGCCGCCGGGCAAGAGCGGCAAGCCGACCAAGATCGCCACCAATTCGTATCGGTAATATTCTTTCCAGTTCCTTTTTCATTACTTTATCAGTCTCACGATCGCGAAGGGCCACGCCATCTTCAAGTACGATGTTCGCATCTACGAGACCTACGTCAACAAGCAGGGCGTCGCTTCGCTGAAAGAACTTTGCAAGCAGACCAAGGACGAGTGAGTTTTCTATCTATCCCCTTCTCTATCTACCAATTCAGCTTCACCGAGCAAGATCGCAAGGCGAAGACGGTCTTCCTGCTCAAGCTGTTGACGGAGAAGAAGCTGCTCCCGTTCGGAAAGCTCGAAGAAGTCGTGTATGATCGCGCGGCGATCCTCTTCAGCCTGAAGAAGTACCCGGCGGTCAACAAGCTCTTCGATGCGGCTACCCTCAAGGATATGAACTACAAGTGCTCTGAGGAATGCACCGGCGTACAATTTGAGCTCAAGCCCGTTACCGAGGACTACGCTGTTGGTGTTTTAGTATATGGGACCGAAAATTCGCTCTCATGCAAATTGCAAATTCTTTGCAAACCTTCCTGAATTGTGAACTTTAGCTGACAACGGACGATGCCTTCCGGGATGGTGATGGAAACATCTTCGAGTTCCTGAACCTGCTGACGTCCCAACATGCTTTCGTCCGCACCGGCAAGTTCATCGTCTACCAGTCGAACCGTGCCTTCCTCTTCGACCCCTCTGAGGCCGGATTCCGCGAGGCCGATTGCCCAGCCCTTCCGGACGGCAAGTACCTCGGAATTGGATGCGGTAAGAGCGTACAAATCGCCGAAGGCGCTTTCGAAGGGCAACGTCGGCCCCATCGTCACGATTGACGGTTTGGTGATTTTCCCGATAACAATGTATTGTTTTTTAGTGGCCAAGACGGCCTTCCATGGCAAAAGCGTCGGCCTCCACATCAAAGTGGCGGCCATCTTGCACTGCAAGGTCGAACAGCTGGAGAGCGTCTACTCGCCCGACAAGCTGATTCGAATCAAGGACCAACTGAAAGGTTGTTAGTACTTTTATTTTCTTTACATTTATTCAGGTCTCACGGTGCAACCGAACTACCTGAAAACCCAGCGGGTCATCAAGATCAAGCAGACGGGGCCCTCGGCGAACAAGCACTCTCGATATTGATGGAAAGAAGATGACGGTGGCCAAATACTTCCTGCAGATACACAATATTCAGCTCGAGTTGGCGTCGCAGATTTGAAGTGATTCACTGTTTTAGATACCCATCCTACACGGTGATTGACGAGCACAAGTCGATATACCCGATGGAATGCCTCATCGTCGCCCCGAATCAGCGTGTCAGCGGAAGTCAGCAGTCGCCGGACCAGATGAAAATCCAAATCAAGGTAAGAAGATGCACCTTGGTATTTATTTTTTTTACAGTTTTGTGCCAACCGGCCCGACATTCGTCAGAGGCAAACCGACCTTCTGATGAAGTCGATGGAGTTGTCGCCGACTTCTACGAACAAGCACCTGGTTGCCAACCACGCGAAAATCGAGTCCGGCCCACTGATGGTAGGCGCTCGCGTCCTGCCGATGCCGGTTGTGAGCAACCATTCAGACCGGTCCGTCGCGAAGAAGGTAGATTTTTTCAATTTTCCGAATGGCTTCTTAGGCGAAATCGTCGGACGGATTTTCGAAGCCGGCTATACTCATGGAGTGGGCTGTTATACTGCTCAACGGAGCGAAAAACACTAAGAAGAAGTCCCCCATGAATCCTATCGACCAGGTCGAGAAGCTGGTCAAAAAATTGATGGAGATCGGACAACAAAATGGCATGCACATCGCTCCGCCAACGGAATACCGGTCTGTGGACCGCTACAAGGTATTTCGATTGCATTAGCATTAGATCTCTCTCAGTTGTCTGACGCTTTCGAGGAGGCCAAGAAGAAGGCCGTCAAGTTCATCTTGTTCGTTCAGAGCGAATCTCTTGAGCTTCATGGTAATATTTCGCGCTTGTTTTCAACTCCTATTTAGGTGAAATCAAGGCCCTGGAGCAGAAGCACCAGATCCTGACGCAGGATTTGCTTTTCAAGCGCGTCACCGAGACTGGCCGCCGCGACACCATGAAGAATATCATTCGGAAGATGAATATGAAGTTGGGCGGACTGAACCACTACGTCCTCGACACCGGCAGGATCATCGAGCAGCGCAATTTGATCATCGGCATCGAGGTGCGTAGGTTTTGAAATTGTCCTTGACTTGTTTTCTTTAGTTTACGCACCCGCCGCCGACTGCTCCTGGCCAGCCGCCGGCTGGCCCGTCCGTCCTCGGCTTCTCGTCAAATTGTTCCGGCGATCTGCACAGCTTCGTTGGCGACTACAAATTCATCCAAGCTCGCGCCGGTGACGATCGTTCGGCTATCGATGGCCCGCTGAAGCAGCTGTTCAAGGAATGCTTGAACCGATTCAAGGACTCTTACGGCGCTATGCCGGAGACGATCTGGGTGTACCGCAACGGCGCCTCCGAGGGCCAATTTCCTGTGGTACGTTTCTTTCCTATTCCCCACTCTATTCTAATTTAGTTGCTCAGCAAGGAAATCCGACTCTTCTATGAAGTTGAAGAGCTGACGGGCGGAAGCTACCTTCCAAAGATGGTCTACATTGCCGTGAGCAAGGACCACGTACACCGTTTCTACTTGGAAGGCGGCTCGGATAAGGCTCAAAACGTTCTCCCGGGCACGGTCATCGACACCGGCATAGTCTCGCCGTCCCGCAACGAGTTTTTCCTGAGCCCTCATAAGGCTTTCCAGGTCCACAATTTCCTCACATCCTTTTAATAATTCGTTCAGGGAACGGCGAAGGCGCCGAAATACACCGTCCTGCGCAACGGCAGCGACATCAACAAGCCCAGCTACACGATGGACCAGATCCAGGGCACGTTTCGTCCTTTAAATATATTCGTTTTTTAGGATTTACCTATGCCCTGACATTCCTGCATGGAATCGTGGACACGGCCATTTCGCTTCCAGCCCCGCTGCGGGTCGCCTCGGAATGCGCCAAGCGCGGCAGCTCCAACTACACCCAGGAGCGCATCAAGCCAGTGTATGTTTTTTGCTTTCTTTTCAATAATTCTTTGGTTTAGTCACGGCAATGTCGACCTGGAGGACATTGAAGTGCTCAACAAGGAGATGGTCTACAGCGGCCGCCAACTCTCCAAGGTGCGCTTCAACGCCTGAGCGCCGAAGCAAGTCGACATCTCGACTTTTAAGCAATTTGTTGTGTTACTCGATTGTTAATTGTTTTACGAATAAAATTTTTTTATTTAAATCTATTGCTAATTAGTTTGACAGTCAGAGCAAAGCACAAAGACTGTTTCTTATTGGATCTGAAAACCTCGAGGCTGATTTTCACCTGCGGATTTCTTGAGCCCGTCGCTGTCTCGAGTACCAGAACCCTTTGGCTCGCTTTCTTGTGTAGATGTATTACGACTTCGAAACTTTCACAATCTTCATTCCTAGCCTTGTAAATGTCACCGAGCTTATAAAATATTCATTAGATACCGACAATTTCTTGGTAAGCATCATCACGGAGTCTAATCTACAGATTTAGAACACCGGCACAGCCTGGACCTATCTCTACGCAGTGACCGGTTTGGAGATGTTGACAATAATCGGCTCGACGGTTCTTTATATCCCCTTTATCACAGTGGTGGCGACGAGCGGGCAATTTCACAAGAATCTGCTGCGGTTGTTCATCTTCTTTGGTTTTTGCATGGCGATACATTCTGTGACACGGGGAATTCTAATGCTTTTCGAGTTTCATTTTTTACAAAGAAAAGGTGCGTGGAAATGGAGCTCAAATGCCTGTTTGAGGGTGAATCTAAAAAAATTTAGTGGATTGAAAGAGATGGAGGGCAATTTTTGAGCGTGAGCCTAAAGTAAAAGTCTTTAGAAACGCCCGAGACCGATGTCTTGCTTTTCCTCGTCTCGGCTGGCCGGGTCTTTTTGGCCATAATATCAGCCCTAAAAATGCCAGTGATCGTCATCGAGAGGTAGGCTGCAACTGGCGAGTCCAAGGCGTTCAGGCTGTTCGCTTGCTGCTTCATCTGGGACTACGAGGAGAAGCGGCGCCCGTGGATCTCCTACCTTTTAATTTATGCACAATCCTTATTCGCCGCTGCGATGGGGACATTCTTTCTTTACGGTACGTTAATTTATCTACCTGCTTAGAATCAGTGAATTAAGTTTTAGCTTTTGCCTCAAACCCTCGCGTCTCGATGATCTGTTTCGGGGGCGGCTATCTGGTGCTCGGAGCTGTGTTGCTGATTGTGAGTTATCGACCGAAAATTGAAACTTTTAGGGTATTATTTAGGTCTACTGGCGACTTTCAGTCTACACTGACCACGTGCTCGCCGCGCTCTCTTCAATGGCATATGGGCAAACGGGCTATCTTTCTGTAAGGTATCAAGTGGAGGAGAACATCCGCGTGTTTCGGGTTGGTCAGAAGGTTTCATAGAGCACCTCCTAATAATTCAGCTCATGCGCCGAATCGTAATCGGGAACGCGGTGACCATCACGGTTGGTTTGGGCATAGCCACGTTGTGCTGGTTGGCGCCGCGGGATACGCTGCGCGCGGAGATGGGCAAAGCGTTCTGCGAGCTGTACATTGCGTTGTAAGTCCCTCGAATTCGAATCCGGTAACCGGTTCAAAAATATGTCTAAACCGTTTTTTTTTCTATTCCAAGCGTAGAAACCTTACAAAGCTTTATTGAAAATCACAAAAATATTGATTTTTTGACTGAAAAACTATTAAGATGCTGACGATTGGTTTTCGACCAAAATTTTTGTGACAAAAGTTTTTTAATGTTTGTTTTTCGACCGAAATATATCGGTTCCCCCGATATTGCAAAAGCACTCCCGAATCCCTATATTCGACGCTTCTCCAAATTGCTTAACGCTGCCATTTCAGCTATGTCGCCAGCTTCCTCGTCGTCTGCTTGTGGGCAGTCGAAGATTGGCGCTACAGATTCTTTCAACTCTTATCCAAGACGATCCGCATCGAGCCGAACCCCGGCTGTCGGCCAAGCGGTTTCGTCGCCGTCGACCCAAACCTCGAAGCGACCATCTACTTTGACTTTTATCGAAAGGCATGGTGAACTTTGGGAACACGTGGCCCTGCGGCCCTAATTAAAGAAAATCACTGGCAGGTGAACGCCAAACACTCACAAAGTCAGGGAATCCAGGTGGTGGGAAGGCACTTTAAAGTGCTGACGGAAAACTGGATCAACCAATTTTAGAAGGCAGCAACCAAAGGCATTAGTTTGTGAATCTTTATTTGTGCCATTCGGCAAAAACCGGAATCGACGCATCACCAATCGCTGTTACGGACCGGGGAGAACAGTAGAAAACTTTGCAAAACATGCGATGATGGTCGAAAGGAAAACAACAATGAAAGCACAACAAAAGCACCATGGAAATCGGGGGAGGCACAAAGTGAAGGCGCCGCTTCAAAAAAAAACATGGTCATATGTCAAAACCTGGTGCTTCTGTGGTGAGATGGAGCCCGAGACATTGGAGGCGAGCGAGGCCGGGATCTTGAAGACGACGGCGGGAACGAGGCGGCGCTTGTGGGGCGAGACTGTCCGTTGTCGTGGTGTTGGTGCTGCTGTTGCTGCTCGCGAAGTACTTGCTCCCGTGCTTTCCTGGAGAAATTTTGGTACTGGATTGTTAGCGGGGGGGACATAACTTTGCGCCAGAGCCCCGCTATGTCGAAATAGCTTTTTAGTCCGTTTTTTCCGCCCAGAAAGCAAGGATCAAGCCCATAAAATGTTGGAAATTGTATAAAATAGTAATTGTAGAATTTTTCAATTTTCAAAAACATTTTTATTGATTTTCAATAATCAAAACCCACTAAAACACCATAAAATTTTCTAGAAAACGCACAAATTTATCCGCTAGTTTTAACAGGTTTGCCACCCCCGCTAACAAGCCAGTACCACATTTTTTGCCTACAACAGCTTGCCAAAAACCAACTTGTCTCTCCTCGCCTGCTTCATCGACAGCTCGTAGCAGCTGTTTTTGGGCATATCCAACGGCAACACCTAGAGAAATGACATAGAAAAGCGAATTCAGCGCACCTGATCCAGGTCAATGTCCTTCAAAAATTTGTGGCGCAAAATATCCGAGCAGCTCGGTCGATCCTTCGGGTTCAGGGCCAGCATTTTATCGATGAGCTCGAGTGGCCCTCTGGGAACCCTAAAAACGACACTTAAAATTAATTGTTTTTAAATAATGTTAATAATAAAAATTAATAAATGAAACTCACGAACTCAGTTCGTGTTGCAGGATACGCGGCAGATCATGCCGAGGCGTGTAGACCTTGTAGTTGACCAACTCGAAGAATTCGGGCCAGTTGGCGCGAGTAGGTGTACCGCAGAGCTAAATTTCACAAAGTTGAACGCAAAAAATGGCAAAACTGACCTGCAGAACCAGGTCAATCTGGGCCATCTCGGTTTGCCCGGGGAAAAGGGGGCGGCGTATGAAGAGTTCAGCGAGTATACATCTGAAAAGGGAAATAAATAGATAATAAAAATAAATTTAGGCTCTTTCGCATTATCGGGGGGATCAACATATTTTCTTTGGATCAAATTTTCTAAAATAAAATTAGTAAAAGTGTTGCTAAATGGGTTTTTTATTATTCCTAAACGTGAAACTTTACAAAATTTTATTAAAAATGTCAAAAATATCGAATTTACGATCAAAAATAGTCGACTTTTTAGTTTTTAGAAAGTTTTTCTAGTTGAAATGTAGTTATTTTTACTAAAAGCATTATTGAAACTACCATTAACTTACTAGACATTTCATCAATCATAAAAAAAACATTTCCCCCCTCCCCGATAACGCGAAAGAACGGAACTTTACTCTAACAATTTCCAATTTACAAGAAAACCAACCCGGCGCTCCAGACGTCGACCGCCGGGCCATACCGTTCCTCCCCATACAGCAGCTCTGGCGGGCGATACCACAGCGTAATCACCTAAAAATAAAGTACCAACAAATAACCCCAATCTCACATGATTTGTGTACAGACGATCCTGATCTTTGTAGTAGCGTGCCAGCCCAAGATCGGCGAGTTTTAAGACGCCCCTAAATTTTCGATAGGCGGTAACTGAAAGGCTTACTTATCCGTCAGCAAGATATTTGAGCACTTGACATCGCGGTGCATGATGTTGTTGTTGTGCGCGTATTCCAAGGCCTCAACGAGGAGTAAAAGCCGCTGAAAAAGCTCACCATGGCCAACTGCTTGAAGACGGCGCCGCACTGGATGCCGTTCCATTTCACTAGGCCCGACTCGAGCAGCCCGTGCAGATCGTGATGAACGTATTCGAAGACGAGGTAATGGGCCGCTAAAGATAAAGTTATAGGGGCTTGTTAGGCACTCGTTCGTTAGCGGGGGGACCGATTTTTAGCAGAGAGATCAGCAATTTTTTTCGAATCTTACGGTAGAGCTCTCTAACTAAAAAATGGCAGCGATTTTAACAGCATTTTACGCATTTTCTCGATAACTAAAGTCATGAAAATCATTAAACTTTGCAGCAAAATTTTTTGACTGTTTGATGAAAAATCCTAATTCTCAGGTTTAAAAATGGTTACTTTGCATCTTTTAAAAAATTCGGAAACGGCTCAAGGCTACAAAAAAGTGTACGATTTGTTACATATCTTGGAGTTTTTAGAATGAAGAACTCAAGCCCCCCCCCAACCTAGGAACCAGAGCCCTCAATTAATCCAAAAAGTCCAAACCTTTCTTTTGATACAATTCTTGCCTATCTCGTGCTTCGGTGATGATATCTTCGAGGCGTACAATGTTTGGATGGATGGCCGCACATAGAATCGAAAATATCAGAAATTGGTGGGCAGCGCCAAATAAGATACCTTAACCTCACGAAGGGCCGTAATCGGGAAGCCTTCCTTCTCGTTCTCCAGGCGGATTCGCTTCAACGCGACGACATGACCTGAACCACGAAATATAAAAATTCTTTCGAACAAACCGGTCTTTTGGTGTACGGCCTTGTAGACCTGGCCGTAGGTGCCCTCGCCTATCTGCAGCTGATCGACGTAATCAGCAAGGCTGCCGAGGCCCCATGCCTTCTCGGCCATGGAACGTTGAGTATTGGAGGGCAGCTTGATCACGCTAAATAAACAGAATATTCGGGAAACAGACTATTCCCAAAATAAAGTTCCGCTCTAGCGGGTAGATCGGATGACGATGATTTTTTGACCATACGAAAGCTACCGAAAAGATAAGAAAGCCGTTTTTAGCCTGGTTTCCAGTAGAGAATCTAGTTTTCCATTAATATTTTTTGATTCACGCCATATGAGACGTTTTCGCAAAAAAAACTTCTAAATATTCGGCCGGAAATCGACAATTGACATATGGAATTAGCATACGTTTTTCTATTTTCTGGATTTTTCTCCCAATAAATACGAAATTTAAGAAAGCTACAAGAAAACAACAACGTTTTCCTCCCTTTTCGAGCTACCGATAACACTAGATCCCAAAACCGGACACTTTTCTGAGCCATTAGAGTGGGTGTTTTTGCGAAAACCCTATAGATAAATCCACCCACGTGGGACGACTGCATCGAATTACAGCACGAGGGCAGCGCTGTCCAGGGATGTGGCCATCGGGGCGCGGCGATACAGGCGAGTGTCCGGGCTGCACATCAGGCGGTGGTGGTGTTGGAGCTCCATAGCGCGCAGGAAGCGCTTGCGAAATCCCAGGTGGCATTTGAGGTAGAGGCATCGGAATCCCGTGCAGCGCATCGGGTGGTTGTTGAATGCCGAGAGGAGCTGGAGGTGGGCAGTTCGGAGCTGCGAATTGTGGCGGCGGTACGGTGCAGGGCAACGGGATGGTGCTCGGCGGTGGCCCGGCATTGTAGTGGTCGGAACAGGATTGTTGCGCCGGTGCGAGCTGCTGAAAAAGAAAAATTAGATAAAGAAGAAACTACAAGAAACAGCGAAAAACAAACCTTGTATGCGGGAGGCGACGGTGGCTCCTCACAGGGCGGTGGAGGTGGAAGCACGTCCGGGCTCTGAAACGCAAGTTACCAAAAAGCCATTGCAAAACAATCAAAATTGGAAAATACTTTTCCTATCAAATCCGACAAAGCTGACAAGGAGCCATTTTCAAGCGATATCCGGGTTTTTGCGATTTTATATAGCTCATTCGTTAGAGCTTCAAATTCTGAACAGGGTCCATCTTTTAAAAATTGCTAAACGGTGATCTGGCGCAAACGTTTCCCAAATTTTACATTTTAAGAAGCTCTAGCCAAAAATGGGCAAGATGGGCCGTTTCAGAGCAAATACCTCCACCATAGGAACCGCTCAAGCATTTTTAAAAGATGGGATCTGTTCTGAATTTCAAGCTGTGGGAATTCGTTGTGAAAGATCACAAAACTCTAATATCCAATAAAACGACTCCTTGTCAGCCAATCTTTAAAAAAACGAACATAAAGAGCAACTGGAGGAGTGCGTATCGCCGCTGGCATCATGAGCGAAGGCGGTAGCATTGGCTTGACGTCCCTCTGTTGTAGAATCGGCTTCACGTCTCGCGATGGTAAATCCGGCTTGATGTCTGGCTTGATGTCGGGTGGTGGTGGCAAGGCTAAAAACCCAATTTGTCCATGTACCAAAATCTCACCGATAGCTTGAACCAACGGCCCCGTTATAGCAATAGATGGCTTAGTGACGGGCATAAACTAAAAAAATCATTTCGTTCTAAATCAAATTCCTACCCCAAGGCCACCGAATGGCGCCGCGATAGCTGCGAGAGTAGATGGCTTTATCGGCTAAAACAGACGATAAAATAGGCCGCAAAAATGACCGTGTCCACATCATCGCTCGAGCTCCACCGTGTGCCAGATGGCTTCTTCCTCTTGCTGCTTTCCCTTTCCCTCGAACGCATCGAGCCGCCAGACGGGCGTCGGACACGCCTAAGAAAATATATATTTTACACTTTCAAACCGAGTTTCATATGGAGAGAAAGCCTAACCTGTGGAAAATTTATCGAGGCTTGTTTTCTTATATCTAGAAGACAGAAAAACGACCAAATTAAAGAAAGTATAAAGCCTTAACTCGCAAAATCAGCCCGAAGTTACCAAGCCTGAGCACTTTTTCGCGGCTCAAAGCTTGATAACTTTTTTAAACTCGGCGTTTCGCAGATTTTACACAATGCGTTTGAACCGGGAAAAAATTCCCCACAAGATAGGGCAAAACTTCTTTTCAAAACCCAATGAACATCACAAAGGCCCCTTTTTAGTCAATAAAAAACCCCTTACTCCGGGGTGGCGCTTGACGAATCCCTTCTACTGTGTTTTCTCTGCCGGACATGGTGACTTCTAGAACCAAAATTAACGAGAAAACATTAGGGAATCTACCGTCGGTGGTCTCTTTCAGGTGAACGGGATCGAGAGCGAGCGCTGACCCGTCGCCGGCCCTTGTGGTGGCGGTCGTTGCGGTGACGGTCGTGGTGGTGGCGGTCGTTGTGGTGGTGGTCGTTGCGCCGGGCATCACGGGGTGAGCGGCTTCTCGACCGTTTCCTTCTGCCCGAGCCGTGGTGGTCACCCGATCCATCATAGCCAACGCTACGGGAGCGAGAACTAAAAGAAAAGATTCGGTACTAGTATACTTTGGGGGGGCCAAAAAAATTTTTCCACAAAAATTTCTCATTTTCGATTATTTTGTTCAGTTTTTCGTGCTGAATCCAATGAAAGTGTTTCCAGATTTTTTTATATCATGTTTTCTAGTAATAATTAACTATTTCTATTACAAGTAATTTCAATAGTTTTTGAGTAGTATACCGTTGCACAATCCGCAGATAAGCCTAAGCCTAACCTGAGCCAAAGCCAAAGCAGGAGCCAAAGCCTGAGCCTGAGCCTAGGTCAAAGCTTAAGCCTAAGCCTAATCCTAAGCATGCGATCCATTCTTCAACTTTTGGTCGCATGTAAAGGAGATCCACCCCTGCTAGTAATTGTTATTGTTGCCTAATTCTTATGTTGTTGCAATAACAAAAAAATCTGGAAACATGTGCGTTCGATTCAGCATGAAAAACTGAACAAAATAGTGCAAAATGAGAAATTTTGGCCGTAAAAAATTTTTGGCCCCCCAAAGTATACTAGTACCAAAGATTCTATATACATCATCAAACAGATCCAAATGATGCTGGATTTCAAAAAGCCAACTATAAAGCTAATATCTAAAAATTACCGTCGCCTCTCGTCCCGGCGTCGATACCCATGCTTGTGATGATGTCCAGACATCACTGGAAAAGAATAATTAGTAAGAAAGCACAATATAACGTGAGCGAAAGCGAGAAAACCCTCAGAAACGTAAAAAGGCTTTTCAAGCGGCGCGCGGGCGCCGGCTCGGTACGTACCATCTCTGGCACGAAAATTATCATGGTCCTGATCGATTATAAATAAAAAACTCCTGAAACAAAGTATTAAAAGTTTAAAAACCCGTATCTGGTTTTTTGAAATGCTTGAAAATTTTACAAGTAAGTGGTTTTTAGCGAATGAAACTGGTATCCGATCGCTTGGCCGGTGCCGCTCTCTGGATCGATAAATTTATCTGGATGCCAACCAATTATTAATAAAAAATGTTTTGAACAAAAGTGCTGCGTTCTAAAACTCGAAATTTCGGCTTTGCATGAAAATTTTTACCCGGAAGCGGTTTTTAGACATGGTAAATCTGCCTCGAATCTCTGTGAAACGCTGAATTGGTTCCCACAAGGCGCGGGCGGGGTTTGCTACGCAAATTTTTGCGCAGCCGAAGCTTTCTGGACGTCAAAATTGGGATCAAATTCGTTGAGAACGCTCATTGCGCGTCTCACAAGCCGCGGGCGAGCATTTTGTTGTTCATTTCCCGCAAACATCCATTCTTTTTTATTTGGTAAACATATTTTCTGGTAGTTTGCGTTATCGCGCGCCTGATCTTCGGTCAAGTTATTTACGTTTTTGAGTTAATAATCCGCGAATTTGGCTCTAAAACGAGACTCTGCAACGCAGGCACGAAGTCAGGGTGTCAGATGGCGCTCAGAGCAGTCTACCGGCTTGACGGTTCGCAGAGTCACTTTTTTCTCTAATAAAGGTGGTATAAAATAAAAAATCTGGTAAATGCGTCATAACGCAGCTTATTTAGTAAGTTCAGGTATCAGGGCATATTTTATCGATCAAATGGGTTATTTTAGGGCCTTAGAAATATGACCTGAATTAACAATTTAGCCTTCTTCATGGTTCATTTTTACTTTTTTGAGTGTAAACAAAGCTTTTTGATCAGTTTTTCATATATTTTCAAACCGATGAGACACATTCCCGTGCCATTTCGTTGCCGTTTCAAAACCGGCCGTACCTGGAAATGTTGCCGTTCACTTTTTCCCACCCGCCTTCACTTCCGTGCGCCTCCCAATTTGGCCGTCTACCGTCCGGCTTTAGGTGGCGATCGAAGCGGCGGGTCTCCACCAAGGGGGGCGAATTATTCGAGGCGCTAGAGCGAGAGAGGGGCGAGCTGTTTGCCGATTCCATTCTTCAGCGCTTCCGATTCCGCGCTCCGGGCCACGCGACCCTAATCGCTACGTTAATCACCGCGACTTCAGTCAAGTTGCACAACTTTTGGTGTTGATATTGGCTATGGTTTTGGAGATTTTGTCGTTTAGTTTTAGCTTTTTCGCTTTTGGAGCTCTTCATTTTGAAGGTTGAAGCTTTGCCCGCATTTCGGCTAGCCTTTTTAGAGCTTTAGGTAGTTTTTCTATAGTTTATATGAGCTACAATAGTTAAATTCAGGCCGTAAGGCAGGCGCACAGTATTGGCATGTCAATTGCCGTGCCGCGTAACCAGCATTTGACTACCCCTGACTCCATTGGACAGGGTTACCTTATGCGCACTTGGCTAGTTCTCTTTTCTAAGCGTTTCTTACTGGATTTCTCCCTCTATTCTTAAGTAAAATTTGCTAGTTTGCTTATAGCAACCTTTTACGTCCGCTGGGTGACTCTAACGTCATTTTTTACCTAAGAATGACACATAAACCTCAAACATATCCCTCATCTATTTTTAACGGCTTCACCCCGCCCCAAAAATTATTCGAATTCCATTGGAGGAGTCCATTTTTGGTCGGGCGGCTCAGTTGCGCCTCCTTATCTGTCGGCACGGCTTCACAGCAGGGGGTCATACGCCGCCAAAAATCCATAGAAAAATGCAGGGGTGGGTGGGTGTCTTCTCCCGTCTGTTGCGATGGCGTCTTGGCAGCTGGCGCGTTTTCTTGTCTTAATTTTCGACGGTTTTTTGTTATTGATTGGGAATTGCTAGAGGGTTTCTACTAGTTGGCCCCCGATTCGAGGGGTTTTTCGGGATTTACAAGACCTTTCGAGCATTCTCTACTTCTGTTTTACGACCAACTAGCTTGGATCTGCTTCTTTACGAATTTTGATGCTTGTTTCATGCATTTTCGATTTTTTTTGAGCCAGCTAGCAATGGTGATTTAAATTTTTGTTGAACGGCTTCTTGCTTTCTTTTCTTTCAACTTTCAGGCATGCTGGCAGGGTTTCTTTAGGAATTCCGGAAAATCGTGATGAAATGTTGGTGCTCTAGGCAAATTAGCCGGTTTTTTTAGGAATTTCAATACTTTATTGTGCCTTTTCTACTTTTTTTTGGAACGGCTGCAAGTATTTTACTTAGTCTTTTTCACTGAAAAGCTTCTTCTTTTCCTCTTGGGGAGTTTTTGGAGATGCTAGCATGAATTCTTTAGGAAATCTAGCAGAAACACTTTATTAAAATGTATATTCAGTCAAGCTAGAAGGCATCTTTAGTGAATTTCCAAGCCCTCACACCCTCACTTCCGTAAACTCCACTCATTCCCCTCGTTTTGACCTCGTGAATGCAGTGTTTGATTGAGGTTGTGGAATTGGGCGTGAGCCCAATTGCCCTCAACCCTCCAAACCATCGGCTGATATGAAAATGGCCTTGAAATTTGCCCTCCAGCCTGGGCTGCATTGCCTCCACGCCCAACATACTCAGCCAGCAGCCCTCCTCCTCCTCCTCATCCCCCAATCACTCGATGAAAACCGATTCGTCGGGCGGAACCCTCATTTCTGTTTCTCTCTCTCTCTCTCTCTCTCTATCTCTCTCTCTCTCGACTAAAGGAACCGTCCTCCTCCTCAACCCTAATTAGCCGTTATGCGGTCGCGCTTTTGGCGTAAATTGCCTGCGCGGCCTGCAATTTTTGTGGCACTTGACTCCCGAATGATTCATTTTCAGCTTTTAGTGGTGGCAGGCTAGCAGAGGTTTTTGGGGAATTTTCTGAGAGATTTTTTCATCTGTTCCTTTCTGATAGAGAATCCTAATCCCTCTAAATTTAGATTCCGCTTTCTAATGGTAGTTTTTCTGAGGTTTGTTGCTGGCAAACTAGCAGAGTAATCTAAGGAATTTTCGATACGCGCTTCATTGTGTTCATGTTTTTATTTTGTTTTGGGCTTGATGTTTGATGATTTAAGCGTTTAGGTAGATTTTTTGGAAGTTTTCGTTTTTTTTTTGACTTCCTGGTGCCTTTAAAAACTCATTATGCTAATCAGGCCACCAGCCTCGTATTTACCCCCTATTATTTACCGGGTTTGGCGCGCTGTGGCTTTGCCTGGTTGAAGGGGAGGGACAGGTGTGTGATGGGGGGTGGGCGGTGGACAGAGCGTGAAAACATGGGCTTTTACCCAGCCCGATTTTACCTCCCCCACCCACCCTCTCAGCTGTTCCGTCACTTTACTATCAACGTATATACCCTAGGCGTGTGACTTTTAGATTCCGTGACCTGTCGCTGCGGTATTTTGGTTATGGTAGCCCGAATTTTCTATTGAAAATGGAATTTTTAACATTAAATTGCTTTGCTAGACGTTTAGATTTTTTAATCATCGAATTTCGCAACATACAGGGTGGCTGAAAAGTTCCCGCAATTTCTTGATACTGCTAAATCGACTGGAAATTCCTAAAATTCTTATGAGGGAGAGAACTAATGGTAACTAATAGTTTAATTAAGACGTAAAGAACAAATTGCGAAACAAAAATCAACAATAAATCTTCACAGCTTCCCCCAGACGCTTCGATACAAATGCGCATACAGGGTGCGGCAAAAGTATTGTCGCGACTTTCCGCCGGCTGTATCTGCGAGGAAATTTGACAGATATTCTAGCCAAAAATCTATTTTATGCAGTTTTTAATGCTTTATCCGATGATAAGATTTACTTCCAGAATTTAAAAACTGCTTTTTAGACGCTCTCTAGGTGGCCAAAGAATGGTATCTACGCCAAACTTCTTATTTAATTTGAAAGAGCATGTAAAACTCTGCCTGAGAAACCATCAACCAAAGAATGTTGCGGCTCCTTTTTTGAGGGAGCCCTATTCAAAGACGAGGCAAATCCAGTGCGCCGCACATGACCGCCCCGTATGCAAAAAGCGAGATTGTGTCGTCCGCAAAGCAATGATAGCCTTGCTAATTTTTCTGTGGTTGATCCATGCTACTTTTTATATATTGCCGAAGTTTGAGCCTAGTAGTCCTGACCTGGTTCGAAAACATAAGCTTCCATGACTGCTTGCAAATGCAAAATTAATTTTTTTCAAACCATAGGTGGATAGCGATCAGGTTTTAGCGCATCATACACATTAAAATAAGCAAACAGGAAGCATACTAATATGCCGTTACGTCATCCCCTGAAAGCCCCTTCAGAAAATAAAAACCAAAAAACCCAAGCTTCTCGCGAAACCGGCCAGATTAGCCCATTTTCGTCAACCATTGCTGAGGCCATAACTCCTTCAAATCACAAAATTATAAGATTTCCGTTTTGGACGACGGAGAACAAAGCAAATGCTACCAGAAACACATATGAAAAGTCATGGTCCCACGTAGTCTCCGAATTCAGAAGCCTATTTCGACGAACCGAGGACGCGGCGCACCGTGATTTTTGGTCGCGTACATCATGCAATGAAACTCGCTCAAAAATCATGATTCCAAGAAACTTTCAAAAGCAGATTGCTGCCTTGGACCTGTTTGAAGCTAACCCTGTTGACAAAACTTCCCGATTTTTAGTCGCGCATCAGATATGAGGCAAAAGCTCGCGACAATACTTTTGCCGCACCCTGTACACCTTGAAACGTTGTCTCCCATGGTCGCGCCCTCTGCCGCAATAACCGAGGCCTAGCACTTTCCAGGGCTGTTTTAAGGAGATTCACTGTAGTGGACCGTTTTTCTGAGCTCTTTTGCTACAAAATGGTCGAAACCGAAAGATCAAAAAAATTGAATCCACTGAGTTGGAGGCCCAAACATCAAAGCCGCAAAAACCCGATTGCAACTTTCCCCAGAGGGTGATAGTTGAACGGGCCGAAAAACCTGGTGTCCAGTCTTGATTTAGCGTGAAAACGTTTTAACTAAAAGATTGCTTAATTCATGGCTCTGAAACAATCCTAAGGGCTTGATATTAATGCTCGGTGACTTCGATTTTTACATTTTTTTGAACGAAAACGGTTTAAGGGTTGCTGGGGCTCTAGATTCCTACTCAAATCATCAAAGTACTCGGAAAACGGGAATGATAGACCAAGACTCCTCTATTAACCGTTTTTGAAGAGTTTACGATGATTTTGCCCGTTCCGGCTCGATTCTATAGCCAAAACATTGACGCCTCCTTGCTAACCGGGAGGGCGCGACCATGGCCGGCAATTTCCATGGCTGCCTGCGCGCTTCTATTCAGCTACTGGTGGAATTCGTGAACATTTCTTGCGGATTTTTGTGTTGTAATCTGTTGATTACGGAGTAAATAAAGTTTATGTTGCCTTACCTCAGCCAAATTTTAGGAAATTTCGGTCTATTGACCTACTAGAAGAAATTGCGGGAACTTTTCAGCCACCCTGTATTGTCTCGCCAAAATTTGACTTAATTCAGGAAAAGCAAATTTTCTACACTGTTTTAATTTGTCAGATTTATTTATAGGCTTTTTGAAGCAGTTAGTTTCGGCATTTAGGAATCTTCTACATTGTTTTAGGCTAATTTCATTACAGTATCGCGATTCTCCTAAAAAACTGCATTTTTCGTGAGTTTCCAAAAAAATTCTCAAGATTTGCCACTTTTCATAGACCATATTTCCGCTACAATACCCCAATCCCTACTAAAAAATAGCTTTGAAAACGTGTTTTTCCAAGCTATCCAAAATTCCAGACGAAACCAAATTCCACCAAGGCTGCCCGATCCGCCGGGGGATAATTATACACTTGTATATCTCGTGTTTTTTTTGCGGTGGCGCCCCGGTGTCAAGGCCGCAAAAACACGAGGGCCAGGGTGGTCCGCAAAAATTGAACCTATCGGTTTGTTTCCGGATCCAAATTGAGTTTTATCACTTTTGCGGGTGCGGCGCCGCGTCAAAAGTCGTTTCACGCCGTGAATTGGAACTGTAAAAAAATTAAAATAGATTTCAAACCTAAAACGCGCATAAAACCTAAAAGTCCTTCTTGCCGTTGCCCTCGTGTTCGTTCAGCTGTTTTCGATTAGTCGAGAAGAAGGATGGCACATGGAAGCCCCGCACCCACCCAACCCCCATCCCCCCACTCTCACACACTTTCCCCTCCAGGCGCGTCCGGTTGGAAACAGGCACACTAATCATACCGACTTTCTAACGGAGGCTCGGCTTTTTTTAGATCTTAAATTCCATTAGATATAAATATCTGCGTTTTTTGCTAGGGAATCTTTTCCTAAATGGTCTCTGCTAGCCTGCCTCACTTCAATAGATCGTCCAAGCGCTTCCGGAACGAATTTATCGTTTTTCAGATTGTCTCGGCTAGCCTGGGCTCTAGTGGCGGTCAAAGGTTCCTAAATGATCCCTGTCAGCCTGTCACGAGTTCCCTGAATTCCTAAAGAGTCTCTGTCTTGAATTCCGGCATTTTCTTTGGTTGTGTTGCTTCCTAAAACATCTCTGCTAGCCTACCATCGGTTCCTAAAAGATCTCTGCTAGTAGGCCTTAAATTCCAAAAGGATCTTGGCTATCTTGACCGGAGTCTTCGAAGATCTTTGCTAGCTGGCTATTTCCTAAATGGTCTCTGCTGGCCTGCCTGAATTCCTCAAACACCTCTGCTAGCGCTACCTTTTTCTTAAATGATCCCCGCTAGATTGTGTTCCATTCGCTAAATGATCTCTGCTAGTTTGCCTCAGATGACATTCTGAGACCGCGGCTGCTAGCTGTGGGCTTCCTAATTGGTCTTTGCTAGGTTGCCCGAGCCGACTGAAATAATTTTTCATCCTCAAATTGTCTCTGCTCGATTGCCATCCTATCACAATTTTCTTAAATGGTCTCTGCTACCCTGCCCGGTCGCTTTAAAACCCAAAAACCAGTTCCCCGAGCTTCGCCACCACATATTCCCAGCCTTTTTTTGCGCGACGGCCGATTCCGAGTGCTTTGGCCGGAAAATGGCGGGGGGGGGTAGATGGGCGATAAATCGTTTGGTTGGGCTAACCGCTATGCGATATGCGAATCCCCTCGCTTTTCCGCTTTTCGGCCGGATCATCGGCGGCCCCCGCCGGATTTTCGCCGCTTTTGCCGTGGCATAATCGGGGCCCGTGGTTCTTTATTTTTATGGCTCTTTGACCAGCATTTAGGAAAAACTGGCCTAGCAGAGAAAAACGTGAATTTTGAAATCCGAAAGGGTGCAAGTTATTTAAATTGAGCGCGTTATTTTTTTTTTGAAAAATTTGGGCTGATTCAATCGTTAAATAAGTATTTTCCTTCTTTTTAAAAAGTCTTTAAAGGTATTTTGATAAATTCTGGTTTTTTAAAAAAATCTATTAAGTTTCTTATATATTAAATATTAAATTAAAATAATGGTTAATATACCGTATTAATAAAAACCCGAATTAAAAAGGTATTTTGTTTTGATTTATTTCAAGTAGCTTTTTTGATTTTCAACAAATTTAAATGTCAGCGAAATTATTTGAAATGTCGATATTCTAATTTTCGACAAAATAAAAAACAACCCATTTTTTTGCAAAGTTGCCATTCCAGTTTTCGGTTTTTAGTGGCATAATTGCAAGCATGGGGAGGCCGACTGTTTGCGCGGGCTCTACTCGAGTTCTACCACCCGACCTCGGCCTGCCGACCCATCTATTTACATTTTGTTTCTACCTGCCGTCGAGTGCGGGTGGGGGAGATGGTTAGCTTTAGAATGGGTGAAAGGTTTAAGCCGGGTGGATAGGTTGATGGAGCTGAAAAGGCTGGATCTGTTGGTTTGGATTGGATCAGTGGATCCCATCACACATCAAAGTTACAACGGGATAAAGTGCTAGGATTTTTGCAAATGGTCTCTGCTAACCTGCCTTGCCCAGCTCGTGTCCCTAATTTCCTCTGCTAGCCTGCTTTGCCTGCCAAAATCCGATGCCAAAAAATCCCTACAGCCATAAACCCGAAATAGAAAAATCCCGATACCAGAATCCCGATAGATTCCTGACACTGGTTCCAATGCCATTCCCTTTTGAATAGCGGATTTTGCATGTCGGCACTTTGGCTGTCGGTATTTCGGTCTGTCGGTGTTTTTGCTGTCGGCATTCTGCCGGGATTGTGGGGTGCGGTCGTTTTCGGTATTGTCCAGCCCTTTTAATCTTCAATGTTCTCTGCCAGCTCGCCGCGACCAGCCTTGCTCCTAAATGGCCTATGCTAGTCTACCTGAGCTGCCTACGATCCTCAAATAATCGCTGCTAGCCTGCCCTATTCGAAATCCTACTATGTATAAAAAAATAGTGTCTGTGTGTGTGTGCCACTTTGCATCCACTTCCCGTCTGTCTGTCCGG
This sequence comes from Mesorhabditis spiculigera, assembly GCA_958295435.1. Lineage (NCBI taxonomy): Eukaryota > Metazoa > Nematoda > Chromadorea > Rhabditida > Rhabditidae > Mesorhabditis > Mesorhabditis spiculigera. The sequence goes on along the minus strand of CATQJA010001276.1, from coordinate 10,936 downwards.
AGGATATCTCAAGAAGGGACGGGTATTAGGCTACGTATGATACGTCATTAGGTGCGTAATGGTCCAGGGATGACTGCACACATATCAGATTTTTAAAATTAGCCGTTTTCGCTATTAAATTTAGGTTTTTGTAAAAACCTCTTTGTTAGGAATAATTAGCATAGACCGGAAGTGGGCGGTCGTCTATATAAAGAGGCAGAAGGGGTTGTTTTTCATTTTTTTGTCTTCTGAATGAAGGACAATTATGCAAAGGGCAGAATTATGGGGTCAGAGACGGGGCCAGGGTTGAAAAGTCGCGAAGCGGCTTTTCAACCCTGGTTATTATCTTAAAACGCTCTGCTAGCCTGTATAGCCCATCTAACTCCTGCAAATAGTCTCTGCTAGCCTGCCCAGCCTATTTTGAATCCAGAAATGGCCCCTGCTAGCTATACATGGGTCGACGCTTGCATGCGCCGCATAAGCGTGGCCGGCCACGCTCTTCCGGAGCGTGGATAGCCACGCTGGCGCGCGTGCCTCTTAATAAACCACGCCGAAATGAGCGTGGCCCGCCACGCTCCGGAAACGATTATGCAAAGTTTCTAAAAATGCAAAATAAAATTTTTCCAAGGGACATGAAAGCAAAAATCGATCCGTTTGGGAGAATCTAACTAACAGGAAGTTGGATCACGATCTATCTTGTTTATTTATCAAAATTTAAAGATGACCCTGCTAGTTATGTATCGGCAATTCATTTTTGTGAATCGAAATCATAAATATATGTCCTTTAAATTTTTTGATTTGCATCTGGAGTTAAATTGCGCGCGTGAAAAGCACGCATAAAGCGCCGCATAAGCGTGGTCCTCCACGCTCCGGAAGAGCGTGGCCAGCCACGCTTATGCGGCGCATGCAAGCGTCGACCCATGTATACTGCTAGCTTGCTCTCGACAAAATCTGTTCCTAAAAGGTCTTTGCTATGCCGACGCCCGCTTTCGTCCTAAATGATCTCATTAAGCTTGCCCAAGCTCCTAAATGAACTCTGCTAGCCTGACTCCTCTAATTTTTTTTGGTTTTATTCTTTATCTGAAAACTAATGTAAAGGGACAGTGCCAGCAAGCGGTTTACACAGCGCGCCACGCGACGCACAAAAACTGTCCCGAACCGCGCGCGAACGCGTTGCACTCCGGTTTTTTTGGAACGCCTAATACCAGCCAGAATTCCGGCCTCGGGGACACACACAGATCATCCCGGTTGATGGGGACAAGGTGACGCAAAAGAACAGAAAAAACCCGAGAAGCGGACAACAACGGAAGGGGGGCAGACTGCAGGTATGCAAACAACCGAGACATGTCCCTTCACACTTTTTGCTCTCTCTCTCTCTCTCTCTCTCTCTCTCTCTCTCTCTCTCTTTCTCTCCTCTCCTCTCTCTCTTTGCTCTCTCCTCTCCCCCGGGTCACGTCTTCTATGCCACCACAGCTCCGAGACAATACCCATGGCATCGGTTTACAATCAGGCCCGGTCGAGAATTTCGTCAACCCGCCGTCTGGCACCAATTTTCCTTAAAAAACTCTGCTGGTTTGCCCTTGATTTATACTTACGGCCTCAGTGTTCTAATGTTCACTGCTAGCAGGTCCTAAGGTTTCGAGCCCTAAATGATTCCCAAAGGGTCTCTGCTAGCTGGCCCCGGCCAAGTTTTGCCACCACATCATCTCTGCTCGCTTGTCTCCGTTCTTCAAGGCGATAACTGGTCCCAAATGGTCTCGGCCAGCTTGCCCGGCCCAAGTTTTGTTCCTAGATCATCTCTGCTAGATTGCCTTCAAGTTTTGAACGGAGTAGATATTTCCCAAATATTCCCGGCTAGCTTGCCGTGCCTAGGCTTGATTCCCGCACGATCTCTGCTCGCTTGCCCGTTTTTCAAGTGCAGGGCCTGCTCCAAAATGCTGCTAGCTTGCCTCACCATGTTCGCTCCGAAATTGCCTCTGCTAGCTTGCCCAGATCATTTATATCCGCAATTCAAGCTGTTACGTTGAGTTCAGCCCTAGATTCGCCTGTTACTGCTTTTCAAAGTCCAAAAACGCTACTGTAGATCTAAAGATAGACAAAAAGAGAGCGTTAATAGACACAACATCAAAAAGATTTATACTACGGTATCGCAGTGTACTTTAGGAACATGTGCTTGCCGCGTTGCGAAAAGTAACACCTGCCGATCACCGGAGTGCCATTGACCCGGATCGTGCACCTCGCAGCCACTTTTCAAGGCCGAAACAAGTTTCGAATCGGGCTCCCAGATGTCTTTGGGTTATTTAAAAAGCTACTTTATTTTTGGATTTGTTATTTCGGGTCCATTCGCCCGGCTGTCCAAAACATTGTTTGGCCTTTTTGCCGGGGCATAGGTCTCCACGATTTCCCTGTATTTCCATGAGTCGTCCCAATATTTTTGCGCCGCGCCACATCGCCTTGAATTGGGTGCGATAATGGACGCGAGAAAGCGAGTGGGGTTCCTTTTTATTGCGTATTTTTGGTTGTGCTTTTTTGCGACCGCTGAAAATGGAAATTCTGATGAAAACTGTTCTGCTTCGATCGCTTTCTCTCTCTCTCTCTCTCTCTCTCTCTCTCTCTCTCTCTCTCTCTCTCTCTCTCGTCTCTCTCTCTCTTCTCTCTCGCCTTCTCTCCCTGTCCCTCGGTGTCTCTCTCTCTCTCTCTCTCTCTCTCTCTCTCTCTCTCTCTCTCTCTCTCTCTCTCTGTCTCTCGTGTCTCCCTCTCTCTGGCTCTCTCTGTGTCTCTCTCTCTCTCTCTCTCTCTCCCCCCCCTCTCTCTCTCTCTCTCTCTCTCTCTCTCCCTTTCTCCATCTTCTCTATTTTATCTGAATCAATCACTGGCCCTCCCTAGCTTCACTCCCAGATGGAAATGTTTGGATTTTGGGGGTTTTTGGGTCCCCAGGCGCGCGAGTGTGTGGGGATCTCAAGGGCTGACAGTTAGCGTTTGAGGTCATCCACCACCGATCCCTTCTTTTCATTCAATTCCCTGGGTTCCTAGGCCCCTTAAGGCCCTAAAAACTTTTCTCAAAGGATCTCTGCTAGCATGCCATTCCCGGAAACGCACTTAACGGCGGTAGATTGCAAGTGTTTTCAGGTTCTTCGGCCTTGAATTCTTTGTAACCCGTTGCAAATAGTTCCTAAATGATCTCTGCTAGTTTCCCTAATTTTCCGATGCGTTTTAAGGGGTTTGGAAAGTCAAATTCATCTACCAAACTCCGAGGGAAACCTAAAAAGTCGAAAAAGCTGGAAATTTTTATGAAATCAGACCCCCATCGTAATCGACTGTTATCTCGCCCTAAGTCCAACCACCCAAGGCTAAGCTTGTGCTTAAGCTGAGGCATAAGCCTATACCTAAGCCTAAGCCTAATTTTTGCACTTGAAAATCCCCGTTAAGTGCCTGTAAATAGTAAAGTATTGTCCTCTCATCAACACAAAACACACAGACACCCAGGCTATCCATTACACGGGTTAAAAGACCGGCTTTCTCTCTCTTTCTCTCACTCTTTCTCTCTCTCTCTCTCTCTCTCTCTCTCTCTCTCTCTCTCTCTCCTCGGAATGCCAGGGTGTCAAAACGAGTGTGCTGCGGTCGGGCAAACAGTAGGCACAGGGCGACTAAACAGTAGCTGTACTGGCTGGTAGCCGCTGGAAGTCGAGTTTTTGGTGGCAAGGCTCTCGACTTTTTTGGTATCTGTCTCTCTTTCTCTCTCTCGCTCTCTCTCTCTCTCTCTCTCTCTCTCTTGCTCTCTCTAGCCGTACCGGTAGTGGCATCCGGTTTTTAGCGCCCAACCTAAGATTGCCCTTACTTGACCCGAGACCGCAATTTCGGCGCGCCGTTGGGGCGCCTGTGGGGAAAAGTTTCTTTCTGTCTCTCTCTGTCTCTCTCACGCTTGCAAAGTATACCTTTGAGAACGCTTTCCTTTTCTAGACTTCGAATCCGAAAACATCTCTGCTGGTTGGCCCAGAATTCCTAAATGATCTCTGCTAGTTTGCTTCTATTTCTCAAAAGCTCTGGCTGAAATTCCCGCTGTTCCTTAATGATCTCTGCTCGGCTGCCTGAAATTTTCTAAATAATCTCTGCCAGCTATTTTGCCACCTTTTCCTTCCATACCCGTTCGAATTTTATGGTTTTTTCTTCCACCCAACCCCACTTTCCTCACTTCCTGTTCCCTTTAATTTCCACCTGAATGGACCCTGAAGCATTGGAGGGCAGGAAAAGCCGTTGGACCAAGTCCATGTCCATCCACATGTCCATTTTGGGCTTGTTTCTGTCCCCCTCTTCGGGGTGGAGAAGCCGTCTTTATTTGCCCTCTCAAAAACACTTCGACACTCCACACCCCCAACAAGGAGAAGAACGGCTTCCCCCTTCCCGTGCCCTCTCCCTAAAAATGGGCAGCACACGTTCTCGAAGCGAGAGAGAGAGAGAGAGAGAGAGAGTGAGGCAGATTTTCCACCACTTGTTTTCGGCTTTTCCGCGACTTAATGGTCCCTGAATGCCTTGCCCATTTTTAATTTGCATTTTTCTATCTGATACTTGGCTTTAAAGGACCAATAAGGCTATATTTATGTACTAATGGCTATACTAAATGACCGAATTGGTCTGGAATGGAGGGAAAGCTAGCAGAGATTATTTTGGGACCGGGCGAGCCGACAGAAACTCGAATTTGAGAATGTCGTCAATTTCGCTTTCTTTTTCTCTTCTTCTCTCTCCTCTCTCTATCTCTCTCTCTAGCTCTCTTTCTATCTCTCTTTCTCTCTCGCTCTCTCTCCATCCCTCAGAATCCCTCTCCTGCTCTTTTTCTCCTCTCAATCCGATCTCGTTTAGGAATCTTTTCAACGGCAACCTAGCAGAAACCATTTAGGAAACCACGAGACAAACAGGCAGAAATCCTTTAGGAATTCACAGAGCAATCTAACAAAGATCATTTAGGAATTTGGGCCCATACCTGTTAATGAGGGGCTGGTTCTGAATCGATAGTGTTCATGGCTGGCGAGAGAGAGAGAGAGAGAGAGAGAGAGAGAGAGAGAGAGAAAGAGGAACACTGCCACTTTACATCTTTTCCCGTAGGCTGATCGCAGGCTGTTGGCGGGGTGGCTGGGTGAATGGCTCATGCCCTCCAGGCTATACCACCACTTCCAGCCTAATTATTCCCAGGTTTTTTCTGGTGTTTTATGGGTTTTATTAAGCTAGTTTACTCTTTACACCTAGTTCGGCAGTCTCACCGTGAATTTCCAAGTGTTTACTGATATTTCAACGCTTAATCTGGAAATTTCGAAATTCGTTTTGAAATTCCAGGTATTTCGCTACCTTTTTTAGTGCTATTTTTATAGCAAAAATTGGTTTAAATTTTGCTGCAGGAAAAAGACTGGTTTATGCTTGAATTTGGCAAATATCCGGTTCTTAAACGTTCAGAAGTTTTTTTGATGATAGCGGCTTGGCTTTGTGACTTGGTTTTTAGGGCGCTTTTATCGAAAAAATTCGCTTTTAAACTTTTTCTGAGCTCATGGAAGCTAAATCAATATTTTCTCTTCGATATCTGGCTATTTTTCCCCATTGTTTACTATCATTTTTATTGCTCGGCGATGGCGATATGTTTTGGCTAGGCGGCGTCAGCCTCTCAATTTCAAACGGCAGATTTTCTTTTAAAAATAGTTGTTTTGTTTCGCCATGATTTTTTATTCGTCCAATTTTATCATCCTTTATTCAACATCCTTTCCAATAATGCAGCTGAATTTTGGCAGATTCTGCATGCTGTTTTTGCAATTTTCTGAATTTTATATCGTGTCTAAATGGCTGATTTTCAATTCCAGACACCTTCAAAATATTCCTAAGCTATTTATTCAAAATCAGGCCCCTTTAAGGAGCGTCTGCTCCTTAAAGGGCGTCGCTCGTAATTTGAGAAGTCGCGCTTATTTTGGCCCCGGGGTGAGGAGGGGGTCTCTTGCCCTCATTCCGGGTCCTACATTCCGAGAGAGTACGATTTCCGGCCATGATATTCAGATTTTTTCACTCTTTATCTTTCTCTCTCTCTCTCTCTCTCTCTCTCCCTCTTGCTCTCTCGCTTGCTCTCTATATATCTCTCGTTCTCGCGCTCTTTCTCTCTCTGTCTCGCTCTCTCTTCCCGGTCTCTATCCATCACTATCTCTTCTCCACTCTCCCTCTCCCTCTCTCTCTCTCTCTCTCTCTCTAATTTCATGCCGTAATCGATCACAATGAAATCCCCAAGCTTCTCTACCCCCAAATATCCCAGGATCTCCCCCCCATCCCTTCCAACCCGTAGGTGTACTGTTTACCCGAGGAGTACAGAGGAGCCCATCGTAGGTTGCGGGCAGGCGAATGAAAAAAGAAGGAAATCCACGGGCCAGCAAGGGGGAGGGGGTAAAAGCTCGATAGTTTCTATTGATTCTCTTCACCGCCCCCTGCCACCCACCGGGTCTTGGCTTTTTGAAAAATCTTTGGAAATCTTATGGAAATCTTGGATATCCTTGGCCGTTTTTGGCTGATACATTAAATTCGCCGTTCAGAGCAATATATCCCTTTGTCGAAGTTGCCTTTCAGGGTTTTTCTTTCCGGATCCCTTTAAGACTGGATGTAGGACGTTCGGGCAAGCTAGCAGAGATTCTTTGATTTTCCGGATCGTTAAAAAGGTGATTTTTGTGTGCTTGGAGCGAGCGAATAGAGATTATTTGAATTACCAGTCCCCTTAGAGTCGAATTTGTCCAGAGGAAAGCTAGCAGAGATTAATACACTTCCTGTTTTTTCAAACCAGATGTTTGGCGATTAGGGCAAGCTAGTAGAGTTTCTTTGACTTCCTGGTTCCTTTAAACCCGAAGATTTTCGTCCGGAGGCAAGCTAGCGGAGCTCCTTGGCGTTCTTGGCCCCATTGAGCCTCTTTGTTGGCTCTTGAATTTGCTAGTAGAGATTCTTTCCTTCCCAAGCCCTGTAAAATGTATTTTTGGCAGCTAGGGCAAGCTAGCAGAGATTCTTTGCCTTCCCAATCCCTTTAAAATCAAACTCCAGGTCATCCCGGTGTTCAACCACCGCCCACCGGGATTCAAATTTCACCCACCCTCCCGGGCTTGATCCCATTCATCCGGGTGGTTAGAGCCACCAGGGAGGGGTAGAGGGTGTTGTGTGTATGCACACGATATGTCAGACACACACACAAACCCCTTACTGACTGACTGACTACCCCCACACACCACCCAGCCTACCCTCAAACAAACGCCGGAACGGCAAATTTGTGCTCCCGCACCAGGGCCCAGTGGCCCCTGGGTGGGGCCCAGCCTGATGGAACCCGTTCCTGGATTCAGGTTGGGGTTGGAACAGGGCTGACTGTCGCACTCTCGCTGTCTCTGTCGCGCTCACTGTCTCTCCCCACTCTCTCTCTGTCTCTCACTCTCTCTGTCTCTCTCTCTCCTGCTCTCTCTCTCTCTCTCTCTTCTCTCTCTCTCTCTCTCTCTCTCTCTCTCTCTCTCTCGTCCCCACGCCGCTTAACCCTCATTAACTGAGCCCTAGCCCTGGTAATCTGTGTCTTGTTCCATTTGCATCTTGATAATTTGCATATTACTGGAGTTTTGGAATTACATGTCGTAATGTCAATTTCTAGCGTTCCTGCGTTTTCTCCTTGAAAGCTTTAGGGGTCCGTGAGAAAGTGTTATTTGACTTCTTGGTACCTTTAAAATGCTAATTTTCAGTTTGAAGCAAGCTAACCGAGATTTTTGACCTGCGATTCGCTAAAAATATTTTTCTGTCTTCAGGGCAAACTAGCAGGGATTCTTGGGTATTCGATGACCTTCGAACGCCCGCTGTTGTTTCTTTTTGTGTTAGTGGTCACCAGCAGCCATTTTTTTACCTGCCGAATCCTTTCAAAATGCTTATTTTTGGCCTGGGGCAAACTAGCAGCGATTCTTGGCTATTTGGCGAGCTTCAGGATGACCAAAAATTTTGTTTTTTATTGCTAGTCGTTTTATTTGCAAGATTTTTTTATCGTAGCAGAGATTCTTTAACTTGTCTGGCTCTTGAAAATGTTGATTTAGTTCGAGGCGTCCGAGCAGGGATTCTTTGAGGGGTTACACCCTATTCAAATGAAATTTTAACTGGAAAGGAATCCTTGCTGATCTCACTCTTTCTTTACCTCTCTTTCTCTCTCTCTCCTCTCTCTCTCACCCTAATTCCAAAAACTTTTCCTAAACCTGATGCCCTAGGGCCCGAGCATTATTGTGGTGGCCTCCCTGGGGCGCTCACAGCGTGGTGCGTGGCGCGTAGTGGCCATCGTCGTCGTTGTGTGTGATGCTGTAATGTGTACGCAACCGGGTGGAGCCAGAGAGAGAGAGAGAGAGAGAGAGAGAGAGAGAGAGAAAGAGAGAGAGAGGGCCCTGAGGGCGAGACAGAGAAGGCACGATCAAGCCGGGGGCCATTGATCCCCTTTTCCCGGTTTGCACGGATCGGGCGGCTAATTTTTGCAGAAGTACGATGGGCTACAAAGTACAATAATTTAATAGAATACCGTAATCACCTCAGAATTGCTAAAATATCGAGAAAAACTTCTGAGAAATTGAGATTTATCCAGATTTTATTTTTCTGTGTATTTCTCTCTTGCACCCGCTCCTTTCTCTCTCCTCTCTCTCTCTCTCTCTCTCTCTCTCTCTTCTCTCTCTCGTTTCTTTCCTGTTTTTCTACGGTTTTCTTATGAGTTCTTACTTCCGGATACCGTTTAAAGCATATTTTGAATTTGCAGATGACAGAGGACACATTCACGTGTCGAATACAGTACATCAACGATGCCGACCCGTTCGCCACCACTTCCAACTGCTACCTGGAGCCCATGCGACCGGTTCGTGATTTTTAATAGCTTCGAAAACGCGGAATTTACCCATTTTTAATGAACTTTATGCAAATTGGCATTTTCCAAGCTCAACTGGTATCAGGAATTTCGACGCCATGCAAAATACACTTTTCTTCAGCAAAATTTAACATGTTTTCGCGTAGATTAGTTGACTTGAAACTGGGATTATTTAAACAAATTAAGCCTATTTAAATGAGGGATTTTGCAAATTATGAAGATGATCATGAAAATTCGGTATTGTTTATTTTCGCATTTTATACCATGTCATTCAGCCGTATGCTAATCATATGGTCCACAAATTTTGCTATTTTATAATTCAGTTTTACCAGGGTTGAAAAGCCGCTCGCGACTTTTCAACCCTGGCCCCTCTGATCCATCATTTCCTGCACTTTGCATAATTCTCGCGATTTTTGATGACAAAAATGAAACGCTACCTCTCTCCCTTATAGGCAACGCCACATCCGCGCATGCTAATTGTTTCCTAACAAAGAGGGTCCTGGATTTTTCAACAAAAACCTAATTTTAACGTCGAAAACAGCTAATTTTTGAAAATTTTGTTAGTGTGCAGTCATCCCAAGGCCATTCGCACCTAATGACGTATAAAACATACCCCTAACTACTCCCCCTATTGAGATACTGCTGGAACACGCTGACGGAAGTTGCATGCAAAGTGGCACCACACACACACACACAAACAATATTTTTTTATATATAGTAGGATATCGGTAGGTAAAATCGTCATATGCAAATCACAGTTTTTCGAACCTCTCCCGATGCAAATGACGGGTTTTTGCTCGTTTTCGGATTTTATCGGAAGTTCGACAAATTATTATGCTAATTCGGCACACTAAACATAAAAATTCCTCATTAAAGGCTCCCTAAAGGCAAAAATCCACCAAAATGAGCACTACCCTATCCAAAATTGACATTTTACAATCTCCTGATTCCTTGCAGGTGACCTTCGCCTTCCGTCTATACGACCCGGTGGGGGAGCAGATACTCTGATGTTATTCGGACACTACGCGCACCCTTATAAGGTATGATAGAAGCTATAGACGGCACATTTAAATTGATTTTCAGGCCGGCGACTCAAAGTTAACAAGTATATAAAGGGCTGGAGGGTGGCGGAGGCGATTTCCAGACTACCTCGACCCCGAGCTGACCTCGCCGACCAGCAGGACGAGCTGGAGGTGCTCAAGTCGGACGCGCGTGAGTGTTTTAGGCAATTTACGACCCGAATTTCGTCTAGCAGGTTGAGTTTATACCTTTGAAATTTCATTAAATGCTGTTAAGTTGATTATCTTAAGAATCAACCTTGAAAACTGTCTGAAATTAAGTAAATTAATCTGTAATAAATTATGAACGGCTTATAAAATGGATTTATGCGAATTTTCGTACTAGTGGACCCGAAAATTTGTTTACCCTCACCCGGGATTACGCCCATTGAGCCCCGCGGGGCATTAAATGACCTGGTGGAAGGCAGGGAAGAGTGGTAGTACCCAATTACCTGGGGTGCTTACGGTCCTAAGGAACCGTCATGGTTCTCAAATTGAATCTCTGCAAGCAAGTGCTCTCTCCGCGTTTCTCGCTCTTCCTCTCGGCTCTGTCTGTATGTCCCTCCCTCAATCTCACTCGTTCTTCAATTTTCGTTCTCGCCTTCACTTTCGCCTTCTCGCCCTTCTCTAGCTCTCTAACTCTCTCGCTGTCTCTCTTCGGCCTTCTATTCTCTTCGTTCTCGGCTCTCTTTGCTCTCTCTCTCTCTCTCTTCTCTTCTCTCTCTCGGCCTTCTTCAACCAAAGATGTACCTTTGCCGTCCCTGAAACCTGAACTTCGAACCGGGGGTAGCCATCGAAGACTTCTGTATCTCCTTCGTGATTTTTTAAACCCCAGTAAAGCTAAAATCTGAAGCAATGCGAAACAGTTTCCGGGTCCCTCCCCCAAAACTGTTCCTGGTAACTATTTTTTTATGGTTTAGCTCGAGGGGCACTCTCCTGCCTGAGTGGGCTGATGTTCCTCGCGTGGTTGGGGAATGTAACTCCCAGATCGACACTTCTCCCTCTTGCTCCCGGAAAGGAT